>JAPHNG010000128.1:0-11145 GCA_027405835.1 Asclepias syriaca
TTCTAGTCACAGGGTCTTCCTGATGTGTAGTGTGTGTACTAGTCTAGACCAGATAGTCAACACAATGAACTCTTATCTTAACTGCTACCAGATAATACTTCGACCTATCGCTAGACATACTGACAACAGATAACTTTCTGAGTTCTGAGCTTTGGTGATCAGATTTTTAATGTTTTAGCACTTAGTTATTTTCTTTATAGATTCAGGGTATTTCGAGTTTGCTTAGAACACGTCAACTTCAACTACCCATGTAGCGAGTCCCACTCCGATGACTCCCAGATCTACACGACCTTAGGGCATCAGGCTTTAAGTTCCCCGAAGGAGTGGTGCTCGAGTAGCGAAAGCCGCTGGTAAACTACCCTATTGTAATTAACTTCCTTAAGTTCTTTTCACTTTTAGCTCAGAGTCTCATCTAGTCATTCTAACTGCCAATATATCCACAACTAGTCTAATTTTATCTAGTTAAGTCTCGAATAGGCAATTGGTTGAGGTCTCTAATCCAGACAAGGTTGTGCTCAGTTATCAGGAATTCCCTATTCCTAATCAATTAGTCCAAGATAGCTATCAATTATCTCCTACTAACCATAACATACTACCTACATATCATAGACATAAGCAATTTGTTTAACCAAGCATACTGCATTTAGAAGTCTGAAAGACGGAAAAATTTTGAAAAATTTTGGAAGGGTGTGAAAATACAGGGAAAACAAGCAAAAGCATGCGAAAAATTTTTCAAACTGCTTCAAACTGCCTACAGTGCACCGTGCACTGCTACCCCACACTTAAGTTTGGCACTGTCCTCAGTGTTCATGCATAGCTAATTACCCCACACTTATTTGAAAACAAGAAATAAAACATAAAAAAAAACAAGAGAAAAAACAAAATAATGCAAGAATTCTGTATGTCATATAAATCAATTTTGTACAAAGATTCATAGTCATACAGCCCAGACATACACAAAGAACAAGATAAACAAAAGACAAAAGAAAGGAAAGAAGGGGAGAGAGAGACTAAGAACCCGGCGGGTCGCCATCCAGTGGACCGAGGTCTGTTAGGTCAAACTCGAAGTTCTCCGCTACAGTCGTCTGATGAGTATCTCCTCAATCCTACTGGTGATCATGGCGATCCTGTCATCCATCACCGCCAGTCGTCTGTCAACCCTGTCATCCATCATTGCCAGCCGTCTGTCGATCCGGTCCATGTCTCGACTGTATCGTGCCGATAGTTCTGCCAATCCGTGCGACATGTGTCGTTCGAAGGCAGTACGTGGCACGAACGTCTCGGATGGAGGGATATGCGGTGGAGCTGCTTCTGATGCCGCCTGTCCTGGCTGCTCTGTGTGGATGGTGTAGCGGCCGCTCGCATCCCGGACAACCATTCCCATGTTCCGTAGGATGGTAACGTGTGTGGGAATAGTGGTTGGGGCGACCAGAGTAAGCTCCGAGCCCTCTATGTCCAACTCCAGGTAGCGGGCTATCCTGGTGATGAATGGCCCGAGCCCCAGACACTGTTTCCGAGTGTCCGTAGCAAAACCCCGCATGATGACTGTGATAAGTCGAGCCATCTCTACTGTGGATCCCATATGCATGTTGGCCAAGAGGAATGTCTCCATCTGGGTGACATTCCCGGGGGCCGTCCGTCGTCCTGACAAAGTGTGGCAATAATGGCATGTAAGTAGCGAAGAGCAGGATAGATACCTGTGGCTTTCGCAAAGCCATGCTGGTAGGGAACACCCGTCATACAGATCTGAGCCCAAGCAGTGGAGACATCTGCAGAAGTGAAGTCCCGAACTGCTGTGGTGTAGGCGGGCGTATCCAGCTCCTCTCTCTGCCAGATACCCAAAGCGATGCCGAACTCGGCCATGCTCATCGACCGATCTATTCCGCCTAAGCGGAATGTGATCTGCTCCTGATGGCATGCAAAGGATGCATAGAACTCACATACCAGCTCCAGGTACGTGGGCTCTGTGACGACGAATACTCGACTGTAGGGTAGTACATCGAGTATGCGTCTGACCTCAGCCTCTACTCCCAGTGTCTGTACTGCTGCCCAATCCAGCGTTCTGCCCGTCAGTATCGTGCGTCCGATGTACCCAGTGCATCTCTCCTGATATGCTGTGCTGGAGGGAAACAGCATAAAAGGATGTGTCACTGAGGTAACTGTCATGGTAGATGTGGTACGAGCACGTTTGGCAGCCATTTGGTTTGAAAGTGTTTGAGAGACTTTTGGGAGTTTTAGGTAGGAAGGAAGGTTCGAATTCGAATTCTGGAGGTGAATTTGAATTCAAAAGGGTGAAATTAGGCTAGGGAAAGATTTTGAAATTTTTGGCGGGAAATTTTTTGGAGGGAAATTTTTGGAAGGAAATTTAAAATTTAAATTTTGGAGGGAAATTTGAAATTTTAAATTTGAAAAGTTTGCCAAAGGTAAAGAGAGAGAGTTATTTGAGAGAGGTGGATTTTTGGAAGTGAATTTTGAGGGAAAAATGAAAAAATTGAGATTTTATAGAAGGGGAGGCCTTCGGGACGCCCGTCCCGGGTTGCCTCGGGACGCGTGCCAATTCCGAAAATTTATTTTTTTTTTCTAATTCCTGCAAATCTCAGTATACCAAAAATAATCATAATTTTTAACAAGGCTTCATGTTTATCCAATGAAATTCAGAAGTTGTTAAAAAAACTCTATGCAAAAATTCCTCAGTCTCACTTTTTCGAAAATCATACTACCCTAATTTTATTCCTATTTAAATTCAGCAAGAAAAACAAAAATTTGAATTTATACAATTTAGTTAATGAAAAATAAACTGCAATTGCAAAATTTTCGTTTTTCATAGAAATAAAATGTCTGAAGAAAATTGTTGAAAATAAAGGACCCTTTAAAAATGTTTGAAAAATAGAAAAATGGGTCAATTATTCAAGTTTCAGTTCAAACGAATTTTTGCTGAAAATAAAAGTAAAAGAATCTTCCCTTTTTAACGAATCCTGTCTCTGATCTCCTGTAGTTCTGTCCGAATGCTTCGCATTTCTATGCGTATTGTTCGCATCTCATCCCTCTGCCTGTTTTGCTCACTGCGTAGATCAGCCATCTCTCGGAGTAGTTGTGCACCTTGGTTCTCCTGGAGATTGACCGTGGCTCTGAGTCGGTCTACGTTAGTTGTGATGTTCAGACTGAGTTGGTCTAAATGACACAGTCTGCTGGCAATCCCTTGGTCCATCTCATAGACCCTTTGAGTTAGTGTGTCTATCTGCACGGACAACATGAATAATAACCGTTAGTACTCCCCGCAGATGAAGGGGTGCGCTCGTGAGGTGTTGGGGTGTATGCAGGAGAGGTCGGTGAATTCTGGGTTTGATCAGTAGGGGGTGGATTTAGAGGAACTCTCTGGGTAGGAGGGTGAATTGGAGATCTCTGGGGTACTTCTCTAGGAGGGAAGGTATCCTCAGAAGGATCTTCTTCCGTGGGACTATGCTCACGGGTGTTCAGGAATCGTCTCACTAGTTCACTGGCATCAGGGCTTGAGGTTACTTCCACTGGTTGTGAGGGAAGAGTCCCTCGTGGTACTTCTGGTGCGGGTCTAGAGGGGCCTGGTCTGTTTTCGTCTTCTTTGGTCCTGGAGTGTCAGGGTTTTCTGTTTTCTTTGCCTGGTTAGTAGCTGCTCTTGTTCTCTTCATCTCTGAGTGCAAAGTCTGGTTAGAAATAACAAATAACAAAAGGAAAGTGAAAAGAAACAGAAAATATTTTTATGGATTTTAAAATTTATTTAGAAAGCAGGTAAATTTCCTCAATATGGTTTAGAATAATTTTCTAAAATTTGATTATCCTAAGTCTCTTAATTCCAGATACATCTAAAATTAATTAGTTATGATAATCCTATATTCAGGAAAGTGATTGTCTAACTGGTATAACATAAGTGTTAATCAAAAGTCTAGGTTACTACCGTTACCTATCATAAGTCTCTAGAATTGTGGCCAATAATCCTAAATTCATTATGATATTTCCCCGGCAACGGCGCCAAAAATCTGATGCGATTCCGGTTGACGTACTAAATAGGTGTTATTTTACCCTATGTCGATTATGATTAATTAAGGACTGTGATTGACTAATTGTCACGTTTAGTCTTATGGTGTCACTTAATCAGCCAGAATCTAAAGCAGAGTACCTATCGTGTAGCTAGTCTATTGGAAAGTATCTAAGATTTTACTAAGTTAATTATCGTACTCCCAGGGAAGTGGCAACGGCTTAGTAGTAACTAGCCTCTTATCCTAACTTTTATCTTATGATCCAGTTATGCAATCTTCATCAAATACTTTGATGAGAGGGTGATCCATTCTCCACTAGGTTCAAGTCTAATTAATCCTAGAAGTGTTTTAAAGATAAGTTCTGATTCTATGTTATACTGTTCCTATATGTTGATTGACCTATATTCGAGTGTTTTAGATATATCTTATCCTGGAATGCAACTATGTTCTGTGTCTAAAGGTGTACCACATCTGAGCCTCTATGCTACCGCCCCCTATCATTAAGCTAAACGGCCCTACTCACGGTACGAACAAAGACAGTTATGAAAGCCCTATGTCACTTTCGGGGATCACTCTGAAGGCTCGTAATCGCTGGCATAACGCTCTACTCAGCCTACCTAGACTACTCTAACAAGCCAGGTGTTCAGCATGTTATTTTATCTAGTATGGCAGACACCAATACTTATTGATGCCTGTTAAACTAAACAGGTTATGAATAGACCGCGGTTAGGAAAGACACTTCCAAAATCATAAAAACTGTGAAATCAAGTAAATAGTAAATGATTAATGTCAATTTACTCTCGATTTCACATTAAAACATACATAAAAACATGCTAAAAATGTGATACAATTTTCGCGTATCACTGTGACAATGAATACTCGACTGTAAGGTGGCACGTCGAGTATGCGTCTGACTTTCGGCTCTACTCCTAGTGTCTGTACTGCTGCACAATCCAACATTCTACCCGTTAGTATCGTACGCCCGATGTACCCAAGGCATCTTTCTTGGTATGCTGTGCTGGAGGGAAACAGCATAAAAGGATGTGCCACTTAGGTAACTGTCATGGTAGATGTGGTACGAGCACGTTTGGGAGCCATTAAGAACGTACAAGAGAGTTTAGGTGGGAAGGGAATATTTAAACTCAAATTCTGGAGCTGAATTTGAATTCAGAAGGATGAAATTAGGTTAGGGAAGGATTTTGAATTTTTTGGCGGGAAAATCAAATTTTGGAGGGAAATTCGAATTTTTGAGTGAAGTTTAAAATTCAAATTTTGGAGGGAAACTCGAATTTTTAAACTTTGGGGAGTTGGCCAAAAATTTGTAGAGAGAAGCTAGAGAGAAATATTTTTAGAGAGATAAACTTTTTGTTGTAGATTTGAGAGAAAATGAAAAAAAATGAATTTTTATAGAAGGGGTGGTGATGCAGTTCCGATTGGTATGCTAAAAGATAGGCTTTATTTACCTATGTCGATTATGAGTAATTAAGGACTGATTCTTACTAACTGTCACTTAGCATTCAATTATTGTCACTTAATCAACCAAAACCTAAGGCAGAGTACCTATCGTGTAGCTTTTCTGTTGGAAAGTATCTACGATTTTATTAAGTTAAATATCGTACTCCCAGGGAAGTGGTAACGGCTTAGTAGTAACTAGCCTTTTATCCTAACTCCTATCATATGATCCAGTTATGCAATCTTCATCAATGATTTTGATGAGAGGGTGATCCATTCTCCACTAGGTTTAAGTCTAATTAATCCTAGAAGTGTTTTATAGATGAATCTGATTCTATGTTATATTGTTCCTATATGTGGATTGACCTATATTCGAGTATTTTAGACATGTCTTGGCCTGGATTGCAACTATGTTCTGTGTCTAAAGGCGTACCACATCCGAGGTTTCTAATAAACCGCCCTACCTTAATGACGGCCCTACTCACGGTTCAGGACGAAGGCATCCATGAAAGCCCTATGTCACTTCGGGGATCATACTGCTCGCCCTAGCCGCCGGCATAATCGGACTCGGCTCGACTTACCTAGACTACTAAAACAAACAGGGTGTTCAGCAGGTTATTTTATCTAGCATGGCAGACACCAATACTAATTGATGCCTGTTAAACTAAACATGTTATGATTAGACCGTGGTTATGAATTGTCTATAACCCTAACTTTAGTTTAAAAGAGCACATTAGACATGCAGACATAGTGAATATTAAGCAGGTGGCTATTTCCGGAAAAACATAACAACGTCAACATATAAAACAACTATTCATAAAAATCATAATCTCGTATTCATAATAAATCTTTAGAACAACACAATAACAACATATAAGAGAGGGACATGAGGACTGATGCGATAAAGAAATCACCCTTTACGTAGTCTCGCCGACGGAGCGTACTGCTGTATATGTCGTATTGCTCGCCCTGACTCTGCTCGCCAGAACCTTCGGAGGACGCTTCCTCAGCCTAGTAATTGGGCTTTACCTTAATACCCAGCTTAAGCCCAGCCCTGTGGAATGACTCTTCGAACGGCTAGAGCCCTCTTAGGAACTCCTAACGAAATCCCGGGTATTCTATGAATACCAGAAACGAACCTATCTATAGAAGCCTAAGATCTGAGACTATTTTTCAGAAACTAAAACAAAACACTAACAAGAAAGAAAACTGAGATCCGAGTCTCTGAGTGAGTTGTGTACTAGAGAAGTGTACACTGGAAACCACTTAATGACTCAGATCGAGTGGAGAGAGATGATTTCAACTGCTGGGGTGATTTTTCATCAAAAATTCGATGTGGGACTTGATCTGGGGGTTCGGGACACCCGTCCCGGATTCGGGACGCCCGTCCTGACCCTTTGACCAAGTCAACATTTCCAAAAATTGCGTTTTTACCCCCAAATTTACTGTTTTCGTCTACTTTTCACCTGACACTTCCAAAATCATAAAAACTGTGAAATTAAGTAAATAGTAAACAATTAAGATTAATTTACTCTCAATTTCACCCTAAATCATATATAAAAACATGCTAAAAAAGGTATACGATTTTCGCGTATCAGATAACCCCACACTTAGCTTTTTGCTTGTCCTCAAGCAAAGTCTACATGAAGTTAGTGATTCTAAATCATATGTGCAGTCACTTAAATTTCTAGTCATGTTTTTATTCCAAAAATTTATTCAGACAATTCTTAACACAGGTCTGACTGGTCAGGTTGCTATGACAAGGTCTCAAATATCTCAAGTAGTTTGTTAGGGTTGAGCAGAAAGAAACTTAACAACTAGGTTGAACTTTTCTCTTAGTCATAAGGTCTTCCTGATGTGTAGTGTGTGTACTAGTCCAGACCAGATAGTCAACACAATAAACTCTTGTCTTAACTATTACCAGATAACACTTCGACCCTGTTGCTAGACATAATAACAAAAGACAACTTTCTGAGTTCTGAGCCTTGGTGATCAGATTTTTAATGATTTGGCATTTATGGATTCTCTTTATAGATGTAGGGTATTTTGAGTCTGCTTAGAACACGTCAACTTCAACTACCCATGTAGCGAGTCCCACTCCGATGACTCCCAGATCTACATGACCTTAGGGCATCAAGCTTTAAGTTCCCCGAGTGGTGCTCGAGTAGCGAAGGCCGCTGGCAAACTACCCTTATTTAATTAACTTTCTTTAATTTCTTTTCACTTTTAGCTCAGAGTCTCATCTAGTCATTCTAATTGTCAAAACATCCACAACTGGTCTATTTTTTTCTAGTTCAATCTTGAAAAGGTAATTGGATGAGGTCTCTAATCCAGACAAAGTTGTGCTCAGTTATCAGGAATTCCCTATTCCTAATCAATTATTCCAGCAATAGTCATCAATTATCTCCTACTAACCATAACATACTACCTACATATTATAGACATAAGCAATTGTTTAACCAGGCATACTGCATTTAGAAGTCTGAAGGACGGAAAATTTTGAAAATTTTTGGAAGGGTGTGAAAATATGGGGAAAACAAGCAAAAGCATGCAAAAAATTTTGCAAACTACTACAGTGCAACGTGCACTGCTACCCCACACTTAAGTCTGACACTGTCCTCAGTGTTCATGCATAGCTAAACTACCCCACACTTATTTGAAAACAAGAAGAAAATAAAAACAAAACAAAGAACTCTTACCCCACACTTATTTCACTAACTAAGGGTAAGAGAGAAAATAAAGCAAAAAAACAAGAAGGATAATGGAAATAACGAAACAGAACACAAAACAAAGAAAATAAAAGTAAAGTAAAGGAATATGAGTTTTAGAAAAACTCCCTTCATGTCGCGAGCAGAAGGGTCTTCTCTGATTTGTCAATTTGCTCTTCACCTTAGCCATGAGCTATTGCTGAGGTGTTCATGACTCTGCAAGCTCTAGATATTAGAACGGATGACGCCAGCTCCGATCCTTCATTGTCGAGCTCTAGGTAGTGGCATATCCATTTGATGAATGGCTCGAGCCCCACGGACTGCTTCCTCGAATCATTTGTAAGATTTCTCACAATCATAGCAACGTGTCCAGGGGGAACGTGTCTAGGAATGAGACTTCTTGGGATTTGTGTGCCTTCTTGCCAATGTTAGTAAAGGTATTGCAAGCAATTCTCGAATGGAAGAAAAGATACCTGAAGTTTTGGCGAAGCTGTGGTGGTAGGGGGCTCCAGTTGTGTAGATCTGGGCCCAAGTATTTGAGACTTCCTCGGGGAAGTTTCTCACAGCTGATTGGTATGCAGGGAATGCAAGCTCCTCCATTGCTATGCTCCCGACACAATGCCAAATTCCTCTATATCTATCTACCTTTCGTTACCTCTTAGTAGATCACTTGCTTGCACTGGTCTGGCTTTAATTATTGCCAGTATCTCATCTATTGATTCTGCGAGTGTGGGTTTTGCTGTGGTGGTGTCTTCTGAAAAGTTTCCAACTTCTGAATTACTCCTCAGCTAAATCCCGTATGATTCCTCTAGCGGGGATTGTATGCGTCTCCCATTGGAGCAGCATTCTACAGTAACCTACTCCTACCTCTTTTGGAATGGTCAGTCATTCCCATAGCAATCCCTGCTAAAGTGTGGTACTTAGCAGACTTCACAGATTTGATACACAGGCTGAACATTTCTTCCTAAGACATCGGCACTCTGAATCTGGAAAACAACTAGAATCTGCACATGACTTTAACATCATTAGTAGGTAATGCCTGTAGTTCAGGCCATTTTGAAAAGTGTTCCACGACTACTTGATGTAATTATGTTCAAAGGAAGAAAGAGAAAAGGATTCGAAATACCCCTGATATCAACAGTTGCAACATTCTATGTACGTCGCTGGGGTAGATGATCTCTGGAAGATGTGTTACCTGTTACTTGGCAAGCATCGCAGGACTGTATCGAGATACAAAATCCTTGAATATAGTGGGTCAACAAGATCCTGCTTTCAACACTTTTCGGACAGTGTTGATAGCAGTCAATTGGTCTCCTGTAGATCCTTGATGACAATGCTCCAAAATTTTGTGGCCTTCGTCTTTCGAGACACGTCTTCTGATCAACTGATCTGCCAAAAATTTGAAATAGAAGAGAAACTGCCCAGTAGTAATATTTCAAATCAGCAAAGAATTTCTTCTTTTGCTGATAAGTCATATCACTTGGAACTTATTCAGTGACTAGATAATTTGCAATAAACCACATATGAGAATTATTATACATAGCGAACAATGCAAATAAATTTTCATCCAAAAATTTATCAGTATTACACTAGCCTCTAACTCTTTTCTAATCTAGACAAATGGTTTGCTTTCTAGATTTTTAGCCCTTTTTCTTATCCCATCTTTCTATATCAAATTCAATAGAACTTAACTAATCAATCTTGGTTCATCATTAGTTTTATTGAACAGATATCTTAGAGTAAAGTAATCAGTGTATACTATTGTTTAGACTAGGCATGGCATGAATGTATCATAGGCATATGCAATAACTAGTAATCCCTTTTCAGTGGTGGTAAGGTTCTACTAGGCATCAGTAAAAGGTCTTACTTGCATAGTGTATAATATGAAGTTCTAATCATGCCTATTTCCTAAAACAATCATTACTACATGGTCACTAGAATCACATATTAATTCAAAAAGCAGATTCCAATCAGGTGATGCCATAATGGGTGCAGTAATTCCTTTTGGTTTAAAAGATCTCATGCAATTATCAGAAAAACAAAAGGAACATCCTTTTTTCAATAGAACATTCAGAGGTCTGGCTATTAAGGAAAAATAACTCGTCCTAATAAAGCCGGTATGACTCTAAGAAAATTCTAAAATGGAGTTTCTTCCCAATAAAAATCTAAGCCAAAGTTTTACAACTCAGAAGAAAATATATTTTATCCTCATTTCCATTTTTATTTATTCAAAATAATAGAAAAAAAATACAAAAAAAGCAACTAAGAAAACCAATTAAGAAAGAACAAGAGATAGGGAAAAGAACAACTTACCATTGAGCAAGAAAAATACAATTTTTTTCGGATTTTTAGATTTTTAACATTTTTTTTCTTTTTATATATTTCGAAAGCACTTAAATTCCCTCAATATGGTTTTAGAATGATTTTCTAAAATTTTATTATCCTAAATGTCTTAATTCCAAATAACATCTAAAATTAATTAGTTATGATAACCCTATATTTCGGAAAGTGATTGTCTAACTAGTGTAAGATAAGTGTAAGTCTAAGGTCTAGGTTACTACCGTTACCTATCATAAACTTCTAGAATTTTGATCAGGAATCCTAAATTCATTATGATATTTCCCCGGCAACGGCGCCAAAAATCTGATGCAGTTCCGATTAGTATGCTAAAAGATAGGCTTTATTTACCTATGTCGATTACGAGTAATTAAGGACTGAGTCTTACTAACTGTCACTTAGCATTCAATTATTGTCACTTAATCAACCAGAACCTAAGGCAGAGTACCTATCGTATAGCTAGTCTGTTGGAAAGTATCTACGATTTTATTAAGTTAAATATCGTACTCCCAGGGAAGTGGTAACGGCTTAGTAGTAACTAGCCTTTTATCCTAACTCCTATCTTATGATCCAGTTATGCAATCTTCATCAATGATTTTGATGAGATGGTGATCCATTCTCCACTAGGTTTAAGT
>JAPHNG010000130.1:0-80864 GCA_027405835.1 Asclepias syriaca
CTAGTGGAGAATGGATCACCCTCTCATCAAAGTATTTGATGAAGATTGCATAACTGGATCATAAGATAGGAGTTAGGATAAAAGGCTAGTTACTACTAAGCCGTTGCCACTTCCCTGGGAGTACGATATTTAACTTAATAAAATCGTAGATACTTTCCAACAGACTAGCTACACGATAGGTACTCTGCCTTAGGTTCTGATTGATTAAGTGACAACAATTGAATGCTAAAGTGACAGTTAGTAAGACTCAGTCCTTAATTACTCATAATCGACATAGGTAAATAAAGCCTATCTTTTAGCACACCAATCGGAACGCATCAACCGCCCTACCTTATTGACGGCCCTACTCACGGTTCGGGACGAAGGCATCCATGAAAGCCCTATGTCACTTCGGGGATCATACCGCTTGCCCTAGCCGCCGACATAATCGGACTCGGCTCGGCTTACCTAGACTACTCTTAACAAGCAGGGTGTTCAGCAGGTTATTTTATCTAGCATGGCAGACACCAATACTAATTGATGCTTGTTAAACTAAACAGGTTATGATTAGACCGTGGTTAGGAATTGTCTATAACCCTAACTTTAGTTTAAAAGAGCACATTAGACATGCAGACATAGTGAATATTAAGCAGGTGGCTATTTCCGGAAAAACATAACAACGTCAACATATAAAACAAATATTCATAAAAATCGTAATCTCGTATTCATAATAAATTTTTGGAACAACACAATAACAACATATAAGAGAGGGACATGGGGATTGATGCCATAAAGAAATCACCCTATACGTAGTCTCGCCGATGGAGCGTACTGCTGTATATGTCGTATTGCTCGCCCCAACTCTGCTCGCCAGAACCTTCGGAGGACGCTTCCTCAGCCTAGTAACTGGGCTTTACCTTAATACCCAGCTTAAGCCCAACCCTGTGGACTGACTCTTCGAACGCCTAGAGCCCTCTTAAGGTCTCTGATACGCGAAAATCGTATCACATTTTTAGCATGTTTTTATGTATGTTTTAATGTGAAATCGAGAGTAAATTGACATTAATTGTTTACTATTTACTTGATTTCACGGTTTTTATGATTTTGGAAGTGTCAGGTGAAAAGTAGACGAAAACAGCAAATTCTGGGGCAAAAACGCAATTTTTGGAAATATTGACTCAGTCAAAGGTCCGGGACGGGCGTCCCGAACCTGGTCAACAAATCAGGACGGGCGTCCCGAGCCGCCAGAAGCTGTCCCACATCGAATTTTTTAGAGATTTTCACTCCGGGAAGCTGCTATAAATACCCCAGGCCTCCGGCAGTTGAATTCATCCCTCTCCACTCGATCTGAGTCATTAAGTGGTTTCCAGTGTACAATTTTCCAGTACACAACTCACTTAGAGACTCGGATCTCAGTTTTCTTTCTTATTAGTGTTTTGTTTTAGTTTCTGAGAAATAGTCTCAGATCTTAGGTTTCTATAGATAGGTTCGTTTCCGGTATTCATAGAATACCCGGGGTTTCGTTAGGAGACCCTAAGAGAGCTCTAGGCGTTCGAAGAATCAGTCCACAGGGCTAGGCTTAAGCCCAGGACGTAAGGTAAAGTCTAGCTACTAGGCTGAGGAAGCGTCCTCCGAAGGTTCTGGCGAGCAGAGTCAGGGCGGGCAATACGACGTATACAGCAGTACGCTCTGTAGGCGAGACTAAGTAAAGGGTGATTTCTTTATGGCATCAGTCCCCATACCCCTCTCTTATATGTTTTATTGCTTTGTCCTAAACATCAATTATGAATATCAGATTATGATTTTATGAATAGTTGTTTTGTATGTTGAAGTTATTATGTTTTTCCGGAAATAGCCACCTGCTAAATAATCATTATGTCTGCATGTCTAATGTAGTTTCTTTTAAACTAAAATAGGGTTATAGACAATTCCTAACCACGGTCTATTCATAACCTGTTTAGTTTAACAGGCATCAATTAGTATTGGTGTCTGCCATACTAGATAAAATAACATGCTGAACACCTGGCTTGTTAGAGTAGTCTAGGTAGGCTGAGTAGAGCGTTATGCCAGCGATTACGAGCCTTCAGAGTGATCCCCGAAAGTGACATAGGGCTTCATAACTGTCTTTGTTCGTACCGTGAGTAGGGCCGTTTACCTTAATGATAGGGGGCGGTAGCATAGAGACTCAGATGTGGTACACCTTTAGACACAGAACATAGTTGCATTCCAGGCTAAGATATATCTAAAACACTCGAATATAGGTCAATCAACATATAGGAACAGTATAACATAGAATCAGAACTTATCTTTAAAACACTTCTAGGGTTAATTAGACTTGAACCTAGTGGAGAATGGATCACCCTCTCATCAAAGTATTTGATGAAGATTGCATAACTGGATCATAAGATAAGAGTTAGGATAAGAGGCTAGTTACTACTAAGCCGTTGCCACTTCCCTGGGAGTACGATAATTAACTTAGTAAAATCGTAGATACTTTCCAATAGACTAGCTACACGATAGGTACTCTGCCTTAGATTCTGGCTGATTAAGTGACACCATAAGACTAAACGTGACAATTAGTCAATCACAGTCCTTAATTAATCATAATCGACATAGGGTAAAATAACACCTATTTAGTACGTCAACCGGAATCGCATCAGATTTTTGGCGCCGTTGCCGGGGAAATATCATAATGAATTTAGGATTCCTGATCAAAATTCTAGAGACTTATGATAGGTAACGGTAGTAACCTAGACCTTAGATCTACACTTATCTTATACCAGTTAGACAATCAGTTTCCGAAATATAGGATTATCATAACTAATTAATTTTAGATGTTATCTGGAATTAAGACATTTAGGATAATCAAATTTTAGAAAATCATTCTAAAACCATATTGAGGGAATTTAATTGCTTTCAAAATATTAAAAGAAAAAAAAATTTTAAAATCTAAAAATCCGAAAAAAATTGTACTTTTTCTTGTTTAACGGTAAGTTATTCTCTTTTCCCTATCTTTTGTGTTTTCTCCCTGTGAATAGTTGTTTTGTTTTGTCTTTCTTCCAAGTTTTTCTTTAGTTTTCACTCTCCCTGTAACCTCACTAACCAGTTTGCTCAGGCTAAAACGTGTTCTTCTCTGTAGTTGCATGACTCGATCTTCAGAAGCTAACCTTGAAACACCAGTTGAAAATCCTGAACGAATCATTCGCACAGCTAATAGGCGAAGAACAGAAATGGCTGCTGAAAGACCTACCCTTGAATCCTACATCCAGCCACAGACGATCCCAGTCTCATCTGCCATCCGAATCCCTGGGAACCCTCGCTATGATCTGAAACCGAATGTGATCCAGCTGATTATAAATCGAGTTCAGTTTGGAGGAACTGCAGCCGAGAATCCGCTGGAACACCTATCTGATTTCTCTTCTCTCTGCGAAGGCCTCAAGGGAGATCATACTGCAGAAATAACTAAACTCAACCTGTTTCCCTACTCACTTAGGGACAGAGCTAAGAGATGGTTGGCCCAGCTACCTACTAACTCCATCACCTCATGGGACGAGTTAAGCAAAGCCTTCCTAGAAGAGTACTACTCTGCAGCAAGAGTCCTAGAATATCGAAGGGCTCTGTCTAGTTTCACTCAAGCTGCTGATGAGACAGTGATCGAAGCTTGGGACAGATTCAAGGAGCTACTCAGGCTCTGCCCCCAACATGGACTTACCGAGGCATTGCTGATTCAGCAATTTTACGGGGGTATGTCAGACATGGGTAAGCAAATTCTCGATGGACTCAATCCTCAGAGCGGTTTCAATGGAATGAGTGATGTAGATGCTAGAAACGCTCTGGAGAGACTCTACAGGAACAGCAAGAATTGGCGCACAAGTGGCCGAGCTAAGAAGCAACCAGTAAATGCGGTCGTTGCCTCCACTGATGATCAATTTGAGGCACTGAAGGCCAGCATTACTAATCAGCTGAATGCTTTCCAACAAGGGAAAAGCATTCAGTCAGTATACCAAGTCTGCGAGTTTTGCCAAGGACCACATTTCAGTGGGGATTGTTATGGTAATGGGATATTAACTGTCCCAGAAGAGATGGAACAAGTGGACGCAGTAAATTCTGCTCCTATAGGAAATACCTACAATCCCACTTGGAAGAACCATCCGGGATTTAGCTGGAGAAACAATCCCGGGGCTACTAACTTCCAGAAAAGAGTACCTCAGCAGCTGCCATATCCGCAGAATCAGCAAGTTGCTCTGCCTGCACCAAGGAACTACATCGTTCCAGCTGATCCCATGCAAGAATTTAGAGACATGCTGAAGAGCATTTCCGACTCCAACAAGGAAATGATAGAGTCCAACAGAAAGATTCAGGAAGCTCACGCAGAAAGAATCCAGCAGAACGAGAATAGACAGAAGCAGACCGAGCAAACAATCAGAAACACACAAGCTGCTATACAAACTTTAGAGAGGCAGATGGGTCAACTATCCACCCATTTCTCTCACAGGTCCCAGGGAACGCTACCAAGCAACACTGAGACCAACCCTCAAACTGAATGCAAGACCATCACTCTAAGATCTGGTAAAATTCTATCTCCATCTCCACCCAAACCATCTGACCCTCCTATTCTTGTGCAGGAACCAGAAGAAGGCTCCAAGGACCCAACGCCGACGGAGGTCGAAATCGAAGTAGCAAGGAAAGGGAAGACGGAGTTTATTCCTGAGTACCGGCCAAAAGTACCTTACCCTGCCAGACTTATGCACAATAAAGATAAGGAGCAATTTGAAAAGTTTCTTAGGAATTTTAGTCAGATTCATGTTAATTTACCTTTACTTGATGTTATTTCTGAAATGCCAAAGTATGCTAAGTTTTTAAAAGAAGTTGTTAGTAATAAAAGAAAATTTGACATGGACAAGGTGGTTCTTAATGAAGAATGTTCGGCGGTTCTGTTGAATAAACTACCGTCTAAACAGAAAGATCCTGGTTGTTTTACCTTGCCATGTACAATTGGAAATATTACTAACATGCATGCATTAGCAGACTTAGGAGCTAGTATTAATCTTATGCCATCTAGTTTATTTGATAAATTAGGATTGCATGATTTGAAAACGACTAGGATGTGCATACAACTTGCAGACAGGACAGTCAAAATCCCCAAGGGAATAATTGAAGACCTCTTAGTAAAGGTCGGAAAATTTGTATTTCCTGTGGATTTCGTTGTCATGGACATGAATGGGGAAGGAGGAGTGCCCCTGATCCTAGGTCGACCATTTCTAGCCACCTCAAAAGCATTAATAGACGTCAGTAATGGTCAAATCAAGTTAAGGGTAGGAAATGATGACGTCACTTTTGATCTAAATGAGACCCTTAGGTATCCCATGCATTTAGATGATACTTGTTTTTGTGTGGATGCCATGGAACACTTGATTGCAATTAACGTGACAGACCTATGCTCAAACTATCAAATTCTAAGTGAGGACTCCCTAGAATTAGAGGAGTCTGAACTTAGCTCTTCTGAAAATGAAATTACTTCTGATAGTTTCACTGAGATAGGTGATGAGATGAAGAAAGAGCGAACCTCGTTTGAAGATCCACCAGACTTGGAACTGAAGGAACTACCCACTCATCTGTGCTACGAATTCCTAGATGACAACAAGAAACTTCCCATTATTCTTGCAGCTGATCTGACTGCAGAACAAAGGAAGCTGACTGTGGACATGTGCAGAAAGCATAGAAGAGCCTTTGCCTACAAAATTGCGGATATCCCAGGTATTAATCCAAGCTTTTGTTCGCATAAGATTCTTCTAGAAAATGAGTATAAGCCATGTGTGCAACCTCAAAGGAGGTTGAATCCTAATGTGTGATGTTGTTAAGAAAGAAGTCATTAAACTGTTAGATGCAGGACTTATCTACCCTATCTCGGATAGTGAGTGGGTAAGCCCGGTGCAGGTAGTACCTAAGAAAGGCGGTATAACAGTTGTTAGGAATGAGCATAATGAACTAATCCCTACAAGAACTGTAACTGGTCATCGTGTATGCATAGACTATAGAAAATTAAATACGGCCACACGAAAAGATCACTTTCCCCTTCCTTTTATTGACCAAATGTTAGAAAGATTATCTGGACACATGTTTTATTGCTTTCTTGATGGGTTTTCTGGTTATTTTCAAATTCCTATTTCCCCTGAGGACCAGCATAAAACTACATTCACATGCCCTTTCGGAACATTTGCATATAGAAGGATGCCTTTTGGTTTGTGTAATGCACCTGCTACATTTCAACGTTGTATGACTGCTATCTTTGAGGACATGTTAGGAAAATCTATGGAAGTATTTATGGATGACTTTTCTGTTTTTGGAAATTCATTTGAGGTTTGTCTAAAGAACTTGGAGTTAATGTTGAAACGTTGTATAAAATCTAACCTGGTTTTAAATTGGGAAAAATGCCACTTCATGGTAAAAGAGGGAATCGTTTTAGGACATAAGATCTCACACCTAGGTATGGAAGTAGATAAGGCAAAAATTGAAGTAATTTCAAAACTACCTCCTCCCAAAAATGTGAGAGCCGTTAGGAGTTTTTTGGGACACGCTGGCTTTTATCGTAGGTTCATAAAAGATTTTTCATTAATAGCCAGGCCGTTGACCAATTTACTCGGAAAAGATGTTCCATTTGTTTGATGAGAAATGTCTAAAAGCTTTTAATAGACTTAAGGAACTCTTAACTACTGCACCTATCATGACATCACCTGATTGGAGTCTACCTTTTGAGCTTATGTGTGATGCTAGTGACTATGCAGTAGGAGTAGTTTTAGGACAAAGACATGATAAGAAGTTTCATGTAATATATTATGCTAGTAAAACCTTAACTGATGCTCAGGAAAATTACACTACGACAGAAAAGGAATTATTAGCAGTAGTATATGCATTTGATAAGTTTCGATCCTATCTAGTCCTGTCTAAAACTATTGTTTATACTGATCATTCGGCACTAAAATACTTGTTAATAAAACCGACGCAAAACCAAGATTGATTAGATGGGTTTTATTGCTTCAAGAATTTGACATAGAAATCCGGGATAAGAAAGGGGCAGAAAACTTAGCCGCAGACCATTTGTCTAGGTTAGAAAATCCGACCCTAGAAGCCATTGATGAAACAATCATATCTGATAAATTTCCGGATGAGAATCTATGTGCATTATTTGCTAGTTTCTCACCCCCTTGGTTTGCAGATATAGCAAATTACTTGGCAGCCCGGACTCTCCCTAGTGATATCACTGCTCAACAAAGAAGAAAATTCTTTGCTGACCTGAAATATTACTATTGGGAAGATCCTTTTCTATTTAAAATATGTGCAGATCAGATGATCAGAAGATGTGTATCTCAAGAAGAGGGTTTCCGAATTCTGGAACACTGTCACTGCGGACCAACAGGCGGTCACTTAGCTTGCAACTAATACGGCCCGAAAAGTATTAGAAGCAGGCTTTTACTGGCCCACCATATTCAAAGACGCCGCAGCATTTACAGGATCGTGCGATGCCTGTCAGAAAGCGGGAACCATATCTTCTCGAGATAATCTACCCCAACAGGTAATTCAAAGTGTAGAAATATTTGACATATGGGGTATAGATTTCATGGGTCCGTTTCCTTCCTCTTTTGGTATGAAGTACATCTTAGTAGCTGTAGAATATTTTTCAAAATGGCCTGAGGCACAGGCCCTACCTACTAATGATGCTCGAGCCGTATGCAGATTCCTTAAGCAGATTTTCGCCAGGTTTGGATGTCCAAAAGCCCTAATCAGTGATCGAGGTACGCACTTCTGCAACTCTCAATTGCAGAAAGTACTCCAGCATTACGGAATTCAGCATCGCATTTCCACAGCCTACCATCCTCAAACCAACGGGCAGGCTGAGGTAACCAATAGGGGAATAAAGAGAATCCTAGAAAAGACCGTGGGTGTTAACCGTAAGGATTGGTCCAATAAACTGGAGGATGCATTATGGGCCTTCCGTACAGCGTACAAGACCACTACGGGTTCTCACCCTATCGACTAGTCTACGGAAAAGCATGCCACCTTCCGGTTGAACTTGAACATAAAGCTTACTGGGCAGTACGAAAATGCAATCTCGACGATAACTTGACTAAGGAACACCGGATTTTACAGCTCAACGAATTGGATGAGTGGAGGCTCAAAGCATATGAGAACTCACATCAGTTCAAAATGACAAGTAAACTCCGGCATGACAGACGACTCAGAGCCCAGAAAAATTTTGAACCAGGTGATAAGGTATTGTTATACAACTCACGTTTAAAATTTTTCCCAGGAAAGCTGCGTAGCTATTGGTCAGGACCGTTCACAATCAAGGAAGTATCACCTTTCGGAGCATGTGACATCATGGGTTCTGACGGTATTGTTCAAAAAGTAAACGGACAACGCCTAAAGATTTACAGAGAGCCGTTTGACTCGTCCGAGCAGATTGTGGACTTCACAGACTAAGGGAGTATCTCTTTCATTTTATTTCTTGTTTTTGTTATTTCTATGTTCCTTCTTACCCGTAGTTAGTTGAATAAGTGTGGGGTAAGGATCTTTTAATTGTGTCTTTTTTTTTTCTTGTTTTTTTTATGTTTTATTTCTTATTTTCAAATAAGTGTGGGGTAATTAGCTATGCATGAACACTGAGGACAGTGCCAAACTTAAGTGTGGGGTAGCAGTGCACAGTGCACTGTAGCAGTTTGAAAATTTTTTCGCATGCTTTTGCTTGTTTTCCCTGTATTTTCACACCCTTCCAAAAAAATTTCAAAATTTTTCCGTCTTTCAGACTTCTAAATGCAGTATGCTTGGTTAAACAAATTGCTTATGTCTATGATATGTAGGTAGTATGTTATGGTTAGTAGGAGATAATTGATAGCTATCTTGGACTAATTGATTAGGAATAGGGAATTCCTGATAACTGAGCACAACCTTGTCTGGATTAGAGACCTCAACCAATTGCCTATTCGAGACTTAACTAGATAAAATTAGACCAGTTGTGGATATATTGGCAGTTAGAATGACTAGATGAGACTCTGAGCTAAAAGTGAAAAGAACTTAAGGAAGTTAATTACAATAGGGTAGTTTGCCAGCGGCCTTCGCTACTCGAGCACCACTCCTTCGGGGAACTTAAAGCCTGATGCCCTAAGGTCGTGTAGATCTGGGAGTCATCGGAGTGGGACTCGCTACATGGGTAGTTGAAGTTGACGTGTTCTAAGCAAACTCGAAATACCCTGAATCTATAAAGAAAATAACTAAGTGCTAAAACATTAAAAATCTGATCACCAAAGCTCAGAACTCAGAAAGTTATCTGTTGTCAGTATGTCTAGCGATAGGTCGAAGTATTATCTGGTAGCAGTTAAGATAAGAGTTCATTGTGTTGACTATCTGGTCTAGACTAGTACACACACTACACATCAGGAAGACCCTGTGACTAAGAAAAAGTCCAACCTAGTTGTTGATTTATTTTCTGCCTGATCATAACAAACTACTAGAGACATGTGAGACCTTGTCATAGCAACCTAACCAATCAGACCTGTGTTAAGAATTGTCTGAAGAATTTTTGGAATAAAACATGATTAGGAATTTAAGTGAGTGCACTACGGTTTAAAATCACTAACTCCAAGTAGACTTTGCTTGAGGACAAGCAAAAAGCTAAGTGTGGGGTTATCTGATACGCGAAAATCGTATCACATTTTTAGCATGTTTTTATGTATGTTTTAATGTGAAATTGAGAGTAAATTGACATTAATTGTTTACTATTTACTTGATTTCACGGTTTTTATGATTTTGAAAGTGTCAGGTGAAAAGTAGACGAAAACAGCATATTCTGGGGCAAAAACACAATTTTTGGAAATGTTGACCCGGTCAAAGGTCCGGGACGGGCGTCCCGACCCGGTCAAACCGCCAGGACGGGCGTCCTGAACGGGACGGGCGTCCCGAACCTGGTCAACAATCAGCGGGCGTCCGAACCGGCGTCCCGAGCCGCCAGAAGCTGTCCCACATCGAATTTTTAGAATTTTCACTCCGGGAAGCTGCTATAAATACCCCAGGCCTCCAGCAGTTGAATTCATCCCTCTCCACTCGATCTGAGTCATTAAGTGGTTTCCAGTGTACAATTTTCCAGTACACAACTCACTCAGAGACTCGGATCTCAGTTTTCTTTCTTATTAGTGTTTTGTTTTAGTTTCTGAGAAATAGTCTCAGATCTTAGGTTTCTATAGATAGGTTCGTTTCCGGTATTCATAGAATACCCGGGGTTTCGTTAGGAGACCCTAAGAGAGCTCTAGGCGTTCGAAGAGTCAGTCCACAGGGCTAGGCTTAAGCCCAGGACGTAAGGTAAAGTCTAGCTACTAGGCTGAGGAAGCGTCCTCCGAAGGTTCTGGCGAGCAGAGTCAGGGCGGGCAATACGACGTATACAGCAGTACGCTCTGTAGGCGAGACTAAGTAAAGGGTGATTTCTTTATGGCATCAGTCCCCATACCCCTCTCTTATATGTTTTATTGCTTTGTCCTAAACATCAATTATGAATATCAGATTATGATTTTATGAATAGTTGTTTTGTATGTTGAAGTTATTATGTTTTTCCGGAAATAGCCACCTGCTAAATAATCATTATGTCTGCATGTCTAATGTAGTTTCTTTTAAACTAAAATAGGGTTATAGACAATTCCTAACCACGGTCTATTCATAACCTGTTTAGTTTAACAGGCATCAATTAGTATTGGTGTCTGCCATACTAGATAAAATAACATGCTGAACACCTGGCTTGTTAGAGTAGTCTAGGTAGGCTGAGTAGAGCGTTATGCCAGCGATTACGAGCCTTCAGAGTGATCCCCGAAAGTGACATAGGGCTTCATAACTGTCTTTGTTCGTACCGTGAGTAGGGCCGTTTACCTTAATGATAGGGGGCGGTAGCATAGAGACTCAGATGTGGTACACCTTTAGACACAGAACATAGTTGCATTCCAGGCTAAGATATATCTAAAACACTCGAATATAGGTCAATCAACATATAGGAACAGTATAACATAGAATCAGAACTTATCTTTAAAACACTTCTAGGGTTAATTAGACTTGAACCTAGTGGAGAATGGATCACCCTCTCATCAAAGTATTTGATGAAGATTGCATAACTGGATCATAAGATAAGAGTTAGGATAAGAGGCTAGTTACTACTAAGCCGTTGCCACTTCCCTGGGAGTACGATAATTAACTTAGTAAAATCGTAGATACTTTCCAATAGACTAGCTACACGATAGGTACTCTGCCTTAGATTCTGGCTGATTAAGTGACACCATAAGACTAAACGTGACAATTAGTCAATCACAGTCCTTAATTAATCATAATCGACATAGGGTAAAATAACACCTATTTAGTACGTCAACCGGAATCGCATCAGTCTCCTAACGAAATCCCGGGTATTCTATGAATACCAGAAACGAACCTATCTATAGAGGCTTAAGATCTGAGACTATTTCTCAGAAACTAAAACAAAACACTAACAAGAAAGAAAACTGAGATCCGAGTCTCTGAGTGAGTTATGTACTAGAGAAGTGTACACTGAAAACCACTTAATGACTCAGATCGAGTGGAGAGGAATGAAATCAACTGCTGGAGGCCTAGGGTATTTATAGCAGCTTCCCGGGGTGATTTTTCATCAAAAATTTGATGTGGGACTTGATCTGGGGGTTCGGGACGCCCGTCCTGGTCTGTTGACCAAGTCGGGACGCCCGTCCCTGTGCTTTGACTGGGTCGGGACGCCCGTCCTGAGCCTTTGACCAAGTCAGCATTTCCAAAAATTGCGTTTTTGCCCCAAATTTTGCTGTTTTCGTCTACTTTTCACCTGACACTTCCTAAATCATGAAAACTGTGAAATTAAGTAAATAATAAACAATTAAGATCAATTTACCCTCAATTTCACCCTAAATCATATATAAAAACATGCTAAAAAGGTGATACGATTTTCGCGTATCAGATAACCCCACACTTAGCTTTTTGCTTGTCCTCAAGCAAAGTCTACCTGAAGTTAGTGATTCTAAACCATATGTGCATTCCTAGTCATGTTTTTATTCCAAAAATTCTTCAGACAATTCTTAACACAGGTCTGACTGGTTAGGTTGCTATGACAAGGTCTCAAATGTCTCTAGTAGTTTGTTAGGGTTGAGCAGAAAGTAACTTAACAACTAGGTTGAACTTTTCTCTTAGTCATAAGGTCTTCCTGATGTGTAGTGTGTGTACTAGTCCAGACCAGATAGTCAACACAATAAACTCTTGTCTTAACTGTTACCAGATAACACTTCGACCAATTGCTAAACACACTGACAACAGATAACTTTCTAAGTTTTGAGCTTTGGTGATCAGATTCTATTTAGCATTTATTGATTTTTTCCTTTTTATAGATTTTCTAGGGTATTTTGAGTCTGCTTAGAACACGTCAACTTCAACTACCCATGTAGCGAGTCCCACTCCGATGACTCCCAGATCTGCACGACCTTAGGGCATCAGGCTTTAAGTTCCCCGAAGGAGTGGTGCTCGAGTAGCGAAGGCTGTTGGCAAACTACCCTATTTTAATTAACTTTCTTTAATTTCTTTTCACTTTTAGCTCAGAGTCTCATCTAGTCATTCTAATTGTCAAAACATCCACAACTGGTCTAATTTTATCTAGTTCAGTCTTGAAAAGGTAATTGGCTGAGGTCTCTAATCCAGACAAAGTTGTGCTCAATTATCAGGAATTCCCTATTTCTAATCGATTAGTCCAAGAGAGCTATCACATTGCCTCCTACTAACCATAACATTCTACCTACATATCATAGACATGAGCAATGTTTAACCAATCATACTGCATTTAGAAGTCTAAAAGAATGAAAAATTTGAAAATTTTTTGGAAGGGTGTGAAAATATGGGAAAAACAAGCAAAATCATGCAAAAATTTCAAAAATTTTCAAACCACCACTACAGTGCACTGTGCACTGCTACCCCACACTTAAGTCTGACACTGTCCTCAGTGTTCATGCATAGTTAAACTACCCCACACTTATTTGAAAACAAGAAGAAAATAAAAACAAAACAAAGAACTCTTACGCCACACCTATTTGACTAACTAAGGGTACGAGAGAAAATAAGGCAACAACACAAGAAGGCTAGCAAAACAGAACAAAAAACAAATAAAATAAAGGAATATGAGGATTAGAAAAACTCCCTTCATGTCGCGAGCAGAAGGGTCTTCTCTGATCTGTCAATTGGCTCTTCACCTTAGCCATGTGCTATTGCTGAGATGTTCTTGACTCTACAAGCTCTAGATATTGGAACGGATGACGCCAGCTCTGATCCTTCATTGTCGAGCTCTAGGTAGTGGCATATCCATTTGATGAATGACTCAAGCCCCAAGGACTGTTTCCACGAATCATCTGCAAAGTTTCTCGTAATCATAGCAACGTGTCTAGAAGGAACATTGATGGGTTTCCGACCGACATGCAAAATAGGTGTGATTTTACCCTATGTTGATTATGAATAATTAAGGACTGTGATTGACTAATTGTCACATTTAGTCTCTATGGTGTCACTTAATCAGCCAGAACCTAAGGCAGAGTACCTATCGTGTAGCTAGTCTATTGGAAAGTATCTACGATTTTATTAATTTAATTATCGTACTCCCAGGGAAGTGGCAACGGCTTAGTAGTAACTAGCCTTTTATCCTAATTCCTATCTTATAATCCAGTTATGCAATCTTCATCAAATACTTTGATGAGAGGGTGATCCATTCTCCACTAGGTTTAAGTCTAATTAATCCTAAAAGTGTTTTAAAGATGAGTTCTGATTCTATGTTATACTGTTCCTATATGTTGATTGACCTATATTCGAGTGTTTTCGATATATCTTAGCCTGGAATGCAACTATGTTCTGTGTCTAAAGGTGTACCACATCTGAGGTCTCTACACTACCGCCCCATCGTTAAGGTAAACGGCCCTACTCATGGCACGGACTAAAGTCAGCAATGAATGGTACCCTTATGTCACTTCGGGGTCATGCTGCTCGTCGCAAAACCGCCGGCATAACTCTCTACTCAGCCTACCTAGACTACTCTAACAAACAAGGTGTTCCGTTGGTTATTTTATCTAGTATGGCAGACACCAATACTAATTGACGCCTGTTAAACTAAACAGGTTATGAATAGACCGTGGTTAGGAATTGTCTATAACCCTAGTTTTAGTTTAAAAGAGACTTACATTAGACATGCAGACATAATGAATATTTAGCAGGTGGCTATTTCCGGAAAAACATAAAAACTTCAACATATAACACAACTATTTATAAAATCGTAATCTGATATTCATAATTCATATTTAGAACAAAGCAATAAAACATATAAGAGAGGGACATGGGGACCGATGCCATAAAGAAATCACCCTTTACGAAGTCTCGCCTACGGAGCGTACTGCTATATATGTCGTATTGCTCGCCCTGACTCTGCTCACCAGAACCTTCGGAGGACGCTTCCTCAGCCTAGTAGCTAGACTTTACCTTACGTCCTGGGCTTAAGCCTAGCCCTGTGGACTGACTCTTCGAACACCTAGAGCTCTCTTAGGATCTCCTAACGAAATTGCGGGTATTCTATGAATACCATAAACGAACCTATCTATAGAAACCTAAGATCTGAGACTATTTCTCAGAAACTAAAACAAACACTAATAAGAAAGAAAACTGAGATCCGAGTCTCTGAGTGAGTTGTGTACTGGAAAATTGTACACTGGAAACCACTTAATGACTCAGATCGAGTGGAGAGGGATGAATTCAACTGCTGGAGGCCTGTGGTATTTATAGCAGCTTCCCGGAGTGAAAATCTCTGAAAAATTCGATGTGGGACAGCTTCTGGCGGCTCGGGACGCCCGTCCTGGCGATTTGACTGGGTCGGGACGCCCGTCCCGGGTTCGGGACGCCCCAGAATTTGCTGTTTTCGTCTACTTTTCACCTGACACTTCCAAAATCATAAAAACCGTGAAATCAAGTAAATAGTAAACAATTAATGTCAATTTACTCTCAATTTCACATTAAAACATATATAAAAACATGCTAAAAATGTGATACGATTTTCGCGTATCAGATAACCCCACACTTAGCTTTTTGCTTGTCCTCAAGCAAAGTCTACATGGAGTTAGTGATTTTAAACCGTAGTGCAGTCACTTAAATTCCTATCATGTTTTTATTCCAAAAATTCTTCAGACAATTCTTAACACAGGTCTGACTGGTTAGGTTGCTATGACAAGGTCTCAAATGTTTCTAGTAGCTTGTTATGATCAGGCAGAAAACAAATCAACAACTAGGTTGGACTTTTTCTTAGTCACAGGGTCTTCCTGATGTGTAGTGTGTGTACTAGTCTAGACCAGATAGTCAACACAATGAACTCTTATCTTAACTGCTACCAGATAATACTTCGACCTATCGCTAGACACACTGACAACAGATAACTTTATGAGTTCTGAGCTTTGGTGATAAGATTTTTAATGTTTTAGCACTTGGTTATTTTCTTTATAGATTCAGGGTATTTCGAGTCTTCTTAGAACACGTCAACTTCAACTACCCATGTAGCGAGTCCCACTCCGATGACTCCCAGATCTACACGACCTTAGGGCATCAGGCTTTAAGTTCCCCGAAGGAGTGGTGCTCGAGTAGCGAAGGCCGCTGGCAAACTACCCTATTGTAATTAACTTCCTTAATGTTCCTTTCACTTTTAGCTCAGAGTCTCATCTAGTCATTCTAACTGCCAATATATCCACAATTGGTCTGATTTTATCTAGTGGAGTCTCAAATGGGCAATTGGTTGAGGTCTCTAATCCAGACAAAGCTGTGCTCAGTTATCAGGAATTCCCTATTCCTAATCAATTAGTCCAAGATAGCTATCAACTATCTCCTACTAACCATAGCATACTACCTACATATCATAGACATAAGCAATTGTTTAACCAAGCATACTGCATTTAGAAGTCTGAAAGACGAAAAAATTTTGAAAAAAATTTTGGAAGGGTGTGAAAATACGGGGAAAACAAGCAAAAGCATGCGAAAATTTTTCAAACTGCTTCAAACTGCTACAGTGCACCGTGCACTGCTACCCCCACACTTAAGTTTGGCACTGTCCTCAGTGTTCATGCATAGCTAATTACCCCACACTTATTTGAAAACAAGAAATAAAACATAATAAAACAAGAAAAAAAAACAAAAAAAAAACAAAATAATGCAACAATTCTGTATGTCATATAAATCAATTTTGTACAAAGATTCATAGTCATACAGCCCAGACATACACAAAGAACAAGATAAACAAAAGACAAAAGAAAAAGGAAGAAAAGAAGGGGAGAGAGAGACTAAGAACCCGGCGGGTCGCCATCCAGTGGACCGAGGTCTGTTAGGTCAAACTCGAAGTTCTCCGCTACTCGGGCAGTCTGCTGGTGTATCTCCTCAATCCTACTGGTGATCATAGCGATCCTGTCATCCATCACCGCCAGTCGTCTGTCAATCCGGTCATCCATCATGGCCAGCCGACTGTCAATCCGGTCCATGTCTCGACTGTATCGTGCCGATAGTTCTGCCAATCCGTGCGACATGTGTCGTTCGAAGGCAGTACGTGGCACGAACGTCTCGGATGGATGGATATGCGGTGGAGCTGCTTCTGATGCGAGGCCTGTCCTGGCTGCTCTGTGTGGATGGTGTAGCGGCCGCTCGCATCCCGGACAACCATTCCCATGTTCCGTAGGATGGTAACGTCTGTGGGAATAGTGGTTGGGGCGACCAGAGTAAGCTCCGAGCCCTCTATGTCCAACTCCAGGTAGCGGCTATCCTGGTGATGAATGGCCCGAGCCCCAGACACTGTTTCCGAGTGTCCGTAGCAAAACCCCGCATGATGACTGTGATAAGTCGAGCCATCTCTACTGTGGATCCCATATGCATGTTGGCCAAGAGGAATGTCTCCATTTGGGTGACATTCCCGGGGGCCGTCCGTCGTCCTGACAAAGTGTGTGCGATAATGGCATGTAAGTAGCGAAGAGCGGGATAGATACCTGTGGCTTTCGAGGAGCCGTGCTGGTATGGGGCACCCGTCATACAAATCTGAGCCCAAGCAGCGGGGACGTCCGCAGTCGTGAAGTCTCGCACTGCTGTGGTGTATGCGGGCGTATCCAGCTCATCTCTCTGCCAGATACTCATGGCGACGCCGAACTCGGCCATGCTCATCGACCGATCTATTCCGCCTAAGCGGAATGTGATCTGCTCCTGGTGGCATGCAAAGGACGCATAGAACTCACATACCAGCTCCAGGTATGTGGGCTCTGTGACGATGAATACTCGACTGTAAGGTGGTACGTCGAGTATGCGTCTGACCTCAGCCTCTACTCCCAGTGTCTGTACTGCTGCCCAATCCAATGTTCTGCCCGTCAGTATCGTGCGTCCGATGTATCCGTGACATCTCTCCTGATATGCTGTGCTGGAGGGAAACAGCATAAAAGGATGTGTCATGAGGTAACTGTCATGGTAGATGTGGTACGAGCACGTTTGGCAGCCATTTGGGTTGAAAGTGTTTGAGAGATTTTGGGAGTTTTAGGTAGGAAGGAAGGTTCGAATTCGAATTCTGGAGGTGAATTTGAATTCAAAAGGGTGAAATTAGGCTAGGGAAAGATTTCGAAATTTTGGCGGGAAATTCGAATTTTGGAGGGAAATTCGAATTTGGAAGGAAATTTAAAATTTAAATTTTGGAGGGAAATTTGAAATTTTAAATTTGAAAAGTTTGCCAAAGGTAAAGGGAGAGAGTTATTTGAGAGAGGGGGATTTTTGGAAGTGAATTTGAGGGAAAAATGAAAAAAATTGAGATTTTATAGAAGGGGCTGCCTTCGGGACGCCCTCCCGAGGCAGGACTCCCGTCCCGCTGGACGCCCGTCCCGGGTTGCCTCGGGACGCGTGCCAATTCCGAAAATATTTTTTTTTTCTAATTCCTGCAAATCTCAGTATACCAAAAATAATCATAATTTTTAACAAGGCTTCATGTTTATCCAATGAAATTCAGAAGTTGTTAAAAAAAACTCTATGCAAAAATTCCTCAGTCTCACTTTTTCGAAAATCATACTACCCTAATTTTATTCCTATTTAAATTCAGCAAGAAAAACAAAAATTTGAGTTTATACAATTTAGTTAATGAAAAATAAACTGCAATTGCAAAATTTTCGTTTTTCATAGAAATAAAATGTCTGAAGAAAATTGTTGAAAATAAAGGACCCTTTAAAAATGTTTGAAAAATAGAAAAATATGGGTCAATTATTCAAGTTTCAGTTCAAACTTATTATTTGCTGAAAATAAAAGTAAAAGAATCTTCCCTTTTTAACGAATCCTATCTCTGATCTCCTGTAGTTCTGTCCGAATGCTTCGCATTTCTATGCGTATTGTTCGCATCTCATCCCTCTGCCTGTTTTGCTCACTGCGTAGATCAGCCATCTCCGGAGTAGTTGTGCACCTTGGTTCTCCTGGAGATTGACCGTGGCTCTGAGTCGGTCTACGTTAGTTGTGATGTTCAGACTGAGTTGGTCTAAATGACACAGTCTGCTGGCAATCCCTTGGTCCATCTCATAGACCCTTTGAGTTAGTGTGTCTATCTGCACGGACAACATTGAATAATAACCGTTAGTGCTCCCCGCAGATGAAGGGGTGTATGCAGGAGAGGTCGGTGAATTCTGGGTTTGATCAGTAGGGGGTGGATTTAGAGGAACTCTCTGGGTAGGAGGGATTGGAGATCTCTGGGGTACTTCTCTAGGAGGAAGGTATCCTCAGAAGGATCTTCTTCCGTGGGACTATGCTCACGGTGTTCAGGAATCGTCTCACTAGTTCACTGGCATCAGGGCTTGAGGTTACTTCCACTGGTTGTGAGGGAAGAGTCCCTCGTGGTACTTCTGGTGCGGGTCTAGAGGGGCCCTCTGGTTTTGTCTTCTTCGGTCCTGGAGTGTCAGGGTTTTCTGTCTTTCTTTGCCTGATTAGTAGCTGCTCTTGTTCTCTTCATCTTTGAGTGCAAAGTCTGGTTAGAAACAACAAATAGCAAAAAGTAGGACAGTGAAACAAGAAAGTAAGAAAAAATTTTTATGGATTTTGATTTATTTAGAAAGCAGGTAAATTTCCTTAATATGGTTTTAGAATAATTTTCTAAAATTTGATTATCCTAAGTGTCTTAATTCAGATATATCTAAAATTAATTAGTTATGATAATCCTATATTCAGGAAACTGATTGCCTAACTGGTATAAGATAAGTGTAATCAAAAGTCTAGGTTACTACCGTTACCTATCATAAGTCTCTAGAATTGTGGCCAATAATCCTAAATTCATTATGATATTTCCCCGGCAACGGCGCCAAAAATCTGATGGGTTCCGACCGACTGCTAAATAGGTGTTATTTTACCCTATGTTGATTATGAATAATTAAGGACTGTGATTGACTAATTGTCACATTTAGTCTCTATGGTGTCACTTAATCAGCCAGAACCTAAGGCAGAGTACCTATCGTGTAGCTAGTCTATTGGAAAGTATCTACGATTTTATTAATTTAATTATCGTACTCCCAGGGAAGTGGCAACGGCTTAGTAGTAACTAGCCTTTTATCCTAATCCTATCTTATAATCCAGTTATGCAATCTTCATCAAATACTTTGATGAGAGGGTGATCCATTCTCCACTAGGTTTAAGTCTAATTAATCCTAAAAGTGTTTTAAAGATGAGTTCTGATTCTATGTTATACTGTTCCTATATGTTGATTGACCTATATTCGAGTGTTTTAGATATATCTTAGCCTGGAATGCAACTATGTTCTGTGTCTAAAGGTGTACCACATCTGAGGTCTCTACACTACCGCCCCATCGTTAAGGTAAACGGCCCTACTCACGGCCCGGACTAAAGTCAGCAATGAATGGTACCCTTATGTCACTTCGGGGTCATGCTGCTCGTCGCAAAACCGCCGGCATAACTCTCTACTCAGCTACCTAGACTACTCTAACAAACAAGGTGTTCCGTTGGTTATTTTATCTAGTATGGCAGACACCAATACTAATTGATGCCTGTTAAACTAAACAGGTTATGAATAGACCGTGGTTAGGATTGTCTATAACCCTAGTTTTAGTTTAAAAGAGACTTACATTAGACATGCAGACATAATGAATATTTAGTAGGTGGCTATTTCCAGAAAAACATAAAAACTTCAACATATAACACAACTATTCATAAAATCGTAATCTGATATTCATAATTCATATTTAGAACTAAGCAATAAAACATATAAGAGAGGGACATGGGGACCGATGCCATAAAGAAATCACCCTTTACGAAGTCTCGCCTACGGAGCGTACTGCTGTATATGTCGTATTGCTCGCCCTGACTCTGCTCACCAGAACCTTCGGAGGATGCTTCCTCAGCCTAGTAGCTAGACTTTACCTTACGTCCTGGGCTTAAGCCTAGCCCTGTGGACTGACTCTTCGAACGCCTAGAGCTCTCTTAGGATCTCCTAACGAAATCCCGGGTATTTGATGAATACCAGAAACGAACCTATCTATAGAAACCTAAGATCTGAGACTATTTCTCAGAAACAAAAACAAATACTAATAAGAAAGAAAACTGAGATCCGAGTCTCTGAGTGAGTTGTGTACTGGAAAATTGTACACTGGAAACCACTTAATGACTCAGATCGAGTGGAGAGGGATGAATTCAACTGCTGGAGTCCTGGGGTATTTATAGCAGCTTCCCGGAGTGAAAATCTCTGAAAAATTCAATGTGGGACAGCTTCTGGCAGCTCGGGACGCCCGTCCTGATTCGTTGACCAGGTTCGGGACGCCCGTCCTGGACCTTTAACCGGGTCAGCATTTCCAAAAATTGCGTTTTTGCCCCAGAATTTGCTGTTTTCGTCTACTTTTCACCTGACACTTCCAAAATCATAAAAACCGTGAAATCAAGTAAATAGTAAACAATTAATGTCAATTTACTCTCAATTTCACATTAAAACATATATAAAAACATGCTAAAAATGTGATACGATTTTCGCGTATCAGATAACCCCACACTTAGCTTTTTGCTTGTCCTCAAGCAAAGTCTACATGGAGTTAGTGATTTTAAACCGTAGTGCAGTCACTTAAATTCCTATCATTTTTTTATTCCAAAAATTCTTCAGACAATTCTTAACACAGGTCTGACTGGTTAGGTTGCTATGACAAGGTCTCAAATGTTTCTAGTAGCTTGTTATGATCAGGCAGAAAACAAATCAACAACTAGGTTGGACTTTTCTTAGTCACAAGGGTCTTCCTGATGTGTAGTGTGTGTACTAGTCTAGACCAGATAGTCAACACAATGAACTCTTATCTTAACTGCTACCAGATAATACTTCGACCTATCGCTAGACACACTGACACTGACACAGATAACTTTCTGAGTTCTGAGCTTTGGTGATAAGATTTTTAATGTTTTAGCACTTGGTTATTTTCTTTATAGATTCAGGGTATTTCGAGTCTGCTTAGAACACGTCAACTTCAACTACCCATGTAGCGAGTCCCACTCCGATGACTCCCAGATCTACACGACCTTAGGCATCAGGCTTTAAGTTCCCCGAAGGAGTGGTGCTCGAGTAGCGAAGGCCGCTGGCAAACTACCCTATTGTAATTAACTTCCTTAATGTTCCTTTCACTTTTGCTCAGAGTCTCATCTAGTCATTCTAACTGCCAATATATCCACAATTGGTCTGATTTTATCTAGTGGAGTCTCGAATGGGCAATTGGTTGAGGTCTCTAATCCAGACAAAGCTGTGCTCAGTTATCAGGAATTCCCTATTCCTAATCAATTAGTCCAAGATAGCTATCAACTATCTCCTACTAACCATAGCATACTACCTACATATCATAGACATAAGCAATTGTTTAACCAAGCATACTGCATTTAGAAGTCTGAAGACGGAAAATTTTGAAAAATTTGGAAGGGTGTGAAAATACGGGGAAAACAAGCAAAAGCATGCGAAAAATTTTTCAAACTGCTTCAAACTGCTACAGTGCACTGTGCACTGCTACCCCACACTTAAGTTTGGCACTGTCCTCAGTGTTCATGCATAGCTAATTACCCCACACTTATTTGAAAACAAGAAATAAAACATAATAAAAAACAAGAAAAAAAACAAAATAATGCAACAATTCTGTATGTCATATAAATCAATTTTGTACAAAGATTCATAGTCATACAGCCCAGACATACACAAAGAACAAGATAAACAAAAGACAAAAGAAAGGAAAGAAGGGGAGAGAGAGAGACTAGAACCCGGCGGGTCGCCATCCCAGTGGACCGAGGTCTGTTAAGTCAAACTCGAAGTTCTCCGCTACTGGGCAGTCTGCTGATGTATCTCCTCAATCCTACTGGTGATCATGGCGATCCTGTCATCCATCACCGCTAGTCGTCTGTCAATCCTGTCATCCATCATTGCCAGCCGTCTGTCGATCCGGTCCATGTCTCGACTGTATCGTGCCGATAGTTCTGCCAATCCGTGCGACATTTGTCGTTCGAAGGCAGTACGTGGCACGAACGTCTCGGATGGAGGGATATAGCGGTGGAGCTGCTTTGATGCCGAGCTGTCCTGGCTGCTCTGTGTGGATGGTGGTAGCGGCCGCTCGCATCCCGGACAACCATTCCCATGTTCCGTAGGATGGTAACGTCTGTGGAATAGTGGTTGGGGCGACCAGAGTAAGCTCCGAGCCTCTATGTCCAACTCCAGGTAGCTGGCTATCCTGGTGATGATGGCCCGATCCCCAGATACTATTTCTGAGTGTCCGTAGCAAAACCCGCATGATGACTGTGATAAGTCGAGCCATCTCTAATTGTGGATCCCATATGCATGTTGGCCAAGAGGAATGTCCATTTGGGTGACATTCCCGGGGGCCGTCCGTCGTCCTGACAAAGTGTGTGCGATAATGGCATGTAAGTAGCGAAGCGGGATAGATACCTGTGGCTTTCGAGGAGCCGTGCTGGTATGGGGCACCCGTCATACAAATCTGAGCCCAAGTAGCGGGGACGTCCGCAGTCGTGAAGTCTCGCACTGCTGTGGTGTATGCGGGCGTATCCAGCTCATCTCTCTGCCAGATACTCATGGCGACGCCGAACTCGGCCATGCTCATCGACCGATCTATTCCGCCTAAGCGGAATGTGATCTGCTCCTGGTGGCATGCAAAGGACGCATAGAACTCACATACCAGCTGCAGGTATGTGGGCTCTGTGACGATGAATACTCGACTGTAAGGTGGTACGTCGAGTATGCGTCTGACCTCAGCCTCTACTCCCAGTGTCTGTACTGCTGCCCAATCCAATGTTCTGCCCGTCAGTATCGTGCATCCGATGTATCCGTGACATCTCTCCTGATATGCTGTGCTGGAGGGAAACAGCATAAAAGGATGTGTCATTGAGGTAACTGTCATGGTAGATGTGGTACGAGCACGTTTGGCAGCCATTTGGGTTGAAAGTGTTTGAGAGATTTTGGGAGTTTTAGGTAGGAAGGAAGGTTCGAATTCGAATTCTGGAGGTGAATTTGAATTCAAAAGGGTGAAATTAGGCTAGGGAAAGATTTCGAAATTCTTGGCGGGAAATTCGAATTTTGGAGGGAAATTCGAATTTGGAAGGAAATTTAAAATTTAAATTTTGGAGGGAAATTTGAAATTTTAAATTTGAAAAGTTTGCCAAAGGTAAAGGGAGAGAGTTATTTGAGAGAGGGGGATTTTTGGAAGTGAATTTTGAGGGAAAAATGAAAAAAATTGAGATTTTATAGAAGGGGCTGCCTTCGGGACGCCCGTCCCAGAGGCAGGACTCCCGTCCCGCTGGACGCCCGTCCCGGGTTGCCTCGGGACGCGTGCCAATTCCGAAAATATTTTTTTTTTCTAATTCCTGCAAATCTCAGTATACCAAAAATAATCATAATTTTTAACAAGGCTTCGTGTTTATCCAATGAAATTCAGAAGTTGTTAAAAAAAAACTCTATGCAAAAATTCCTCAGTCTCACTTTTTCGAAAATCATACTACCCTAATTTTATTCCTATTTAAATTCAGCAAGAAAAACAAAAATTTGAGTTTATACAATTTAGTTAATGAAAAATAAACTGCAATTGCAAAATTTTCGTTTTTCATAGAAATAAAATGTCTGAAGAAAATTGTTGAAAATAAAGGACCCTTTAAAAATGTTTGAAAAATAGAAAAATATGGGTCAATTATTCAAGTTTCAGTTCAAACTTATTATTTGCTGAAAATAAAAGTAAAAGAATCTTCCCTTTTTAACGAATCCTATCTCTGATCTCCTGTAGTTCTGTCCGAATGCTTCGCATTTCTATGCGTATTGTTCGCATCTCATCCCTCTGCCTGTTTTGCTCACTGCGTAGATCAGCCATCTCCCGGAGTAGTTGTGCACCTTGGTTCTCCTGGAGATTGACCGTGGCTCTGAGTCGGTCTACGTTAGTTGTGATGTTCAGACTGAGTTGGTCTAAATGACACAGTCTGCTGGCAATCCCTTGGTCCATCTCATAGACCCTTTGAGTTAGTGTGTCTATCTGCACGGACAACATTGAATAATAACCGTTAGTGCTCCCCGCAGATGAAGGGGTGTATGCAGGAGAGGTCGGTGAATTCTGGGTTTGATCAGTAGGGGGTGGATTTAGAGGAACTCTCTGGGTAGGAGGGATTGGAGATCTCTGGGGTACTTCTCTAGGAGGGAAGGTATCCTCAGAAGGATCTTCTTCCGTGGGACTATGCTCACAGGTGTTCAGGAATCGTCTCACTAGTTCACTGGCATCAGGGCTTGAGGTTACTTCCACTGGTTGTGAGGGAAGAGTCCCTCGTGGTACTTCTGGTGCGGGTCTAGAGGGGCCCTCTGGTTTTGTCTTCTTCGGTCCTGGAGTGTCAGGGTTTTCTGTCTTCTTTGCCTGATTAGTAGCTGCTCTTGTTCTCTTCATCTTTGAGTGCAAAGTCTGGTTAGAAACAACAAATAGCAAAAAGTAGGACAGTGAAACAAGAAAGTAAGAAAAATATTTTTATGGATTTTGATTTATTTAGAAAGCAGGTAAATTTCCTTAATATGGTTTTAGAATAATTTTCTAAAATTTGATTATCCTAAGTGTCTTAATTCCAGATATTATCTAAAATTAATTAGTTATGATAATCCTATATTCAGGAAACTGATTGTCTAACTAGTATAAGATAAGTGTAGGTCTAAGGTCTAGGTTACTACCGTTACCTATCATAAGTCTCTAGAATTGTGGCCAATAATCCTAAATTCATTATGATATTTCCCCGGCAACGGCGCCAAAAATCTGATGGGTTTCCGACCGACATGCTAAATAGGTGTGATTTTACCCTATGTTAATTATGAATAATTAAGCACTGTGATTGACTAATTGTCACATTTAGTCTCTATGGTGTCACTTAATCAGCCAGAACCTAAGGCAGAGTACCTATCGTGTAGCTAGTCTATTGGAAAGTATCTACGATTTTATTAATTTAATTATCGTACTCCCAGGGAAGTGGCAACGGCTTAGTAGTAACTAGCCTTTTATCCTAATTCCTATCTTATAATCCAGTTATGCAATCTTCATCAAATACTTTGATGAGAGGGTGATCCATTCTCCACTAGGTTTAAGTCTAATTAATCCTAAAAGTGTTTTAAAGATGAGTTCTGATTCTATGTTATACTGTTCCTATATGTTGATTGACCTATATTCGAGTGTTTTAGATATATCTTAGCCTGGAATGCAACTATGTTCTGTGTCTAAAGGTGTACCACATCTGAGGTCTCTACACTACCGCTCCATCGTTAAGGTAAACGGCCCTACTCACGGCCTGGACTAAAGTCAGCAATAAATGGTACCCTTATGTCACTTCGGGGTCATGCTGCTCGTCGCAAAACCGCCGGCATAACTCTCTACTCAACCTACCTAGACTACTCTAACAAACAAGGTGTTCCGTTGGTTATTTTATCTAGTATGGCAGACACCAATACTAATTGATGCCTGTTAAACTAAACAGGTTATGAATAAACCGGGGTTAGGAATTGTCTATAACCCTAGTTTTAGTTTAAAAGAGACTTACATTAGACATGCAGACATAATGAATATTTAGCAGGTGGCTATTTCCAAAAAAAAATCAAAACTTCAACATATAACACAACTATTCATAAAATCGTAATCTGATATTCATAATTCATATTTAGAACAAAGCAATAAAACATATAAGAGAGGGACATGGGTACCGATGCCATAAAGAAATCACCCTTTACGAAGTCTCGCTGCTGTATATGTCGTATTGCTCGCCCTGACTCTGCTCACCAGAACCTTCGGAGGACGCTTCCTCAGCCTAGTAGCTAGACTTTACCTTACGTCCTAGGCTTAAGCCTAGCCCTGTGGACTGACTCTTCGAATGCCTAGAGCTCTCTTAGGATCTCCTAACGAAATTCCGGGTATTCTATGAATACCAGAAACGAACCTATCTATAGAAACCTAAGATCTGAGACTATTTCTCAGAAACTAAAACAAACACTAATAAGAAAGAAAACTGAGATCCGAGTCTCTGAGTGAGTTGTGTACTGGAAAATTGTACACTGGAAACCACTTAATGACTCAGATCGAGTGGAGAGGGATGAATTCAACTGCTGGAGGCCTGGGGTATTTATAGCAGCTTCCCGGAGTGAAAATCTCTGAAAAATTCGATGTGGGACAGCTTCTGGCGGCTCGGGACGCCCGTCCCGGTTCGAGATGCCCGTCCTGATTCGTTGACCAGGTTCGGGACGCCCGTCCTGGCGGTTTGACTGGGTCGGGACGCCCGTCCCGGGTTCGGGACGCCCGTCCTGGACCTTTGACCGGGTCAGCATTTCCAAAAATTGCGTTTTTGCCCCAGAATTTGCTGTTTTCGTCTACTTTTCACCTGACACTTCCAAAATCATAAAAATCGTGAAATCAAGTAAATAGTAAACAATTAATGTCAATTTACTCTCAATTTCACATTAAAACATATATAAAAACATGCTAAAAATGTGATACAATTTTCGCGTATCAAACGTGTCTAGGAATGAGACTTCTTTGGATTGGTATGCCTACCTGCCAATGTTAGTGAAGGTATGGCATGCAAGTCTCGAATGGAAGAAAAGATACCTGAAGTTTTGGCAAAGCTGTGGTGGTAGGGGATCTAGTTGTATAGATCTGGGCCCAAGTATTTGAGACTTCCTCGGGGTAGTTTCTCACAGCTGATTGGTATGCAGGGAGTGCAAGCTCCTCCATTGCTATGCTCCTGATACAATGCTAAATTCCTCTATATCCTTCGACCGTTCGATACCACTTGGTATATCACTTGCTTGCACTGGTCTGGCTTTAATTGTTGCCAGTATCTCATCTATTGCTTCTGCGAGTAGGGGCTTTGCTGTGGTGGTGTCTTCTGAAAGTTTCCAGCTTCCGAATTACTCCTCAGCTAAATCCCGTATGATTCCTCTAGTTGGAATTGTATGCATTTCCCATTGGAGCAGCATTCTGCAGTAACCTACTCCTACCTCTTTTGGAATGGTCAGTCATTCCCATAGCAATCCCTGCTAAAGTGTGGTACTTAGCAGACTTCACATATTTGATACACAGGCTCAACATTTCTTCCTAAATCATTGGCACTCTGAATCTGGAAAACAACTAGAATCTGCACATGACTTTAACATCATTAGTAGGTAATGCATGTGGTTCAGGCTATTTTCGAAAAGTGTTCCACGACTACTATGATGTAATTATTTTCAAAGGAAAGAAAAAGAAAGGATTTAATGAATTCCCCCAGATATCAAAAAGATTGTAAAACTTGGTGTACCTTGTTGGGGTAGATGATCTCTGAAGGATGTGTTACCTGTTATTTCGCAAGCATCGCAAGACTGTATCAGAGATACAAAATCCTTGAATATAGTGGGTCAACAAGATCCTGCTTTCAACACTTTTCGGACAGTGTTGATAGCCATCAATTGGTCTCCCGTAGATTCTTTAGGGCAATGCTCCAAAATCTTGTGTCCTTCATCTTCTGAGACACATCTTCTGATCAACTGATCTGCAAAAATTTGAAATAGATGAGAAACTGCCCAGTAGTAATATTTCAAATCAGCAAAGAATTTCTTCTTTTGCTGATAAGTCATATCACTTGGAACTTATTCAGTGACTAGATAATTTGCAATAAACCACATATGAAAATTATTATACATAGGAAACAATGCAAATAAGTTTTCATCCAAAAATTTATCAGTATTACACTAGCCTCTAACTCGGGGTTTTCTAATCTAGACAAATGGTTTGCTTTCTAGATTTTCAACCCTTTTTCTTATCTCTTCATTCTATATCAAATTCAAGTAACAATAAAACTTAACTTAATCAAGTATGGTTCAACATTAGTTTTATTGAACACAGATATCTCGGAGTGACCAGTGTCACCTATTGTTTTTAGACAAGACTAGATAAGATCGGAATTTATCATGCATGAACTTTCTTATCATCAAACAATTCGTACTACATCATTACCTCACATATTAATTCAAAAAGTAGATTTCAATCAGGTGATGCCATAATGGGTGCAGTAATTCCTTTCGGTTTAAAAGTTCTCATGCAATCATCAGCAAAACAAAAGGAACATCCTTTTTTCAATAGAACATTCGAAGGTCTGGCTATTAAGGAAAAACTATTTCATAACTCATCCTAATAAGGACGACATGACTCTAAGAAAATTCTAAAATAGAGTTTCTTCCCGATAAAAATCTAAGCCAACATTTTACAACTCATCAGAAAATATATTTTATCCTCATTTCCATTTTTATTTCTTCGAAATTAAATAAAGGAAGAAAAACACGAAAAAGAGCAACTAAGAAAACAAAAAAAGACAAGAGATAGGGAAAAGGACAACTTACCATTGAGCAAGAAAAATACAATTTTTTTCGAGTTTTGAATTTTTTAAATTTTTTTTCCTTTTTTTTGAAAGCATTTAAATTTCCTCAATATGGGTCTAGAATGATTTTCTAAAATTTGATTATCCTAAGTGTCTTAATTCCAGATAATATCTAAAATCAATTAGTTATGATAATCCTATATTTCGGAAACTGATTGTCTAACTAGCATAAGACAAGTGTTGGGTCTAAGGTCTAGGTTACTACCGTTACCTATCATAAGTCTCTAGAATTTTGATCAGGAATCCTATATTCATTATGATATTTCCCCGGCAACGGCGCCAAAAATGTGATGCCTTCCGATTAGTATGCTAAAAGATAGGTTTTATTTACCTATGTCGATTATGAGTAATTAAGGACTGAGTCTTACTAACTGTCACTTAGCATTCAATTATTGTCACTTAATCAATCAGAACCTAAGGCAGAGTACCTATCGTGTAGCTAGTCTGTTGGAAAGTATCTACGATTTTATTAAGTTAAATATCGTACTCCCAGGGAAGTGGCAACGGCTTAGTAGTAACTAGCCTTTTATCCTAACTCCTATCTTATGATCCAGTTATGCAATCTTCATCAATGACTTTGATGAGAGGGTGATCCATTCTCCACTAGGTTTAAGTCTAATTAATCTCAAAAGTGTTTTATAGAGGAGGTCCTGATTTTATGTTATACTGTTCCTATATGTTGATTGACCTATATTCGAGTATTTTAGATATATATTAGTCTAGATTGCAACTATGTTCTGTGTCTAAAGGCGTACCACATCCGAGGTTTCTAATAAACCGCCCTACCTTATTGACGGCCCTACTCACGGTTCGGGACGAAGGCATCCATGAAAGCCCTATGTCACTTCGGGGATCATACCGCTTGCCCTAGCCGCCGGCATAATCGGACTCGGCTCGGCTTACCTAGACTACTCTTAACAAGCAGGGTGTTCAGCAGGTTATTTTATCTAGCATGGCAGACACCAATACTAATTGATGTTTGTTAAACTAAACAGGTTATGATTAGACCGTGGTTAGGAATTGTCTATAACCCTAACTTTAGTTTAAAAGAGCACATTAGACATGCAGACATAGTGAATATTAAGCAGGTGGCTATTTCTGGAAAAACATAACAACGTCAACATATAAAACAAATATTCATAAAAATCGTAATCTCGTATTCATAATAAATTTTTGGAACAACACAATAACAACATATAAGAGAGGGACATGGGGACTGATGCCATAAAGAAATCACCCTTTACGTAGTCTCGCCGATGGAGCGTACTGCTGTATATGTCGTATTGCTCGCCCCGACTCTGCTCCAGAACCTTCGGAGGACGCTTCCTCAGCCTAGTAACTGGGCTTTACCTTAATACCCAGCTTAAGCCCAGCTCTGTGGACTGACTCTTCGAACGCCTAGAGCCCTCTTAGGATCTCCTAACGAAATCTCGGGTATTCTATGAATACCAGAAACGAACCTATCTATAGAGGCCTAAGATCTGAGACTATTTCTCAGAAACTAAAACAAAACACTAACAAGAAAGAAAACTGAGATCCGAGTCTCTGAGTGAGTTGTGTACTAGAGAAGTGTACACTGAAAACCACTTAATGACTCAGATCAAGTGGAGAGGAATGAAATCAACTGCTGGAGGCCTGAGGTATTTATAGCAGCTTCCCGAGGTGATTTTTCATCAAAAATTCGATGTGGGACTTGATCTGGGGGTTTGGGACGCCCGTCCCGGATTGGGACACCCATCCTGGTCTGTTGACCAAGTCGGGACGCCCGTCCCGGTGCTTTGACTGGGTCTGGACGCCCGTCCTGAGCCTTTGACCAAGTCAGCATTTCCAAAAATTGCGTTTTTACCCCAAAATTTGCTGTTTTCGTCTACTTTTCACCTGACACTTCCAAAATTATAAAAACTGTGAAATTAAGTAAATAATAAACAATTAAGATCAATTTACCCTCAATTTCACCCTAAATCATATATAAAAACATTCTAAAAAGGTGATACGATTTTCGCGTATCACTGGGTATTAAGGTAAAGTCTAGCTACTAGGCTGAGGAAGCGTCATCTGAAGGTTCTATCGAGCAGAGTCGGGTCGAGCAGTCCAACATATACAAGTCGTTGCTCCATCAGCGAGACTAAGTAAAGGGTGAATTCTTTATGGCATCAGTCCCCATGTCCCTCTCTTTATATGTCTGCACTGTGTTCCTCCAAACATTTGTTATGATTATTGGATTATGATTTTATGGATATTTGTTATGCATGTTGAAGTACTTTATGATTTTCCTGAAATGGCCACCAGCTTAACTTTCATTATGTCTGCATGTCTAATGTAGTTTCTTTTAAACTAAATGTAGGGTTATAGACAATTCCTAACCATGGTCTAATCATAACCTGTTTAGTTTAATAGGCATTAATTTAGGACTTCCCCGTCGGGATGCATTAATGTCTGCCATATTAGATGAAATAACCTATTGATCACCATGTTTGTTAGAGTAGTCTAAGTAGGCTGAGTTTGTGTGTTTATGCCGGCGTTAGGGCGAGCGGCATGATCCCCAAAGTGACATAGGGCTTTCATGGATGCCTTTAGCCCGAACCGTGAGTAGGGCCGTCATTAAGGTAGGGCGGTTTATCAGGTAACTCAGATGTGGTACACCTTTAGACTCAGTACATAGTTGCAATCCAGGCCAAGACATGTCTAAAATACTCGAAGATAGGTCAATCAACATGTAGGAACAGTATAACATAGAATCGGGACATTATCTGTAAAACACTTTTAGGCTTAAATAGACTTAAACCTAGTGGAGAATGAATCACCCTCTCATCAAAGATATTGATGAACGATTGCATAACTGGATCATAAGATAGGAGTTAGGGTAAGAGGATAGTTACTACTAAGACGTTACCACTTCCCTGGGAGTACGATATTTGATTTAAATAAAATCGTAGATACTTTCCAACAGTCTAGCTACACGATAGGTACTCTGCCTTTGGTTCTGATTGATTTAGTGACAGTATAGAGACTAAATGTTACAATTAGTCAGGATAAGTCCTTAATTACTCATAATCAACATAGGGTAAAACAACACCTATTTTAGTATATCAGTCAGAAGCTCATCAGATTTTTGGCACCATTACCGGGGAAATATCATAATGAATTTAGGATTCTGATCAAAATTCTAGAGGCTTATGATAGGTAACGGTAGTAACCTAGACCTTAGACCTAACACTTATTTCATGCTAGTTAGACAATCAATTTCTGAAATATAGGGTTATCATAACTAATTAATTTTAGACATTATCTGAAATTAAGACATTTAGGATAATCAAATTTTAGAAAATTATTCTAAAACCATATTGAGGAAATTTAACTGCTTTCGAAATAAAATATAAAAAGAAAAAAATTTTTAAAAATTTAAAACCAAAAAAAAATGTATTTTTCTTGCTCAATAGTAAGTTGCTCTTCTTCCCTATCTCTTTATTATTTGTTCTTTCATAGTTGAACATTTGTTTTCTTTCAATTTGTTTTCTTTTCTTTTCTTTTCTTCTATAAACTTTTCTGAAAAATATTATTTTCCAGAAGATAAAAGAAATAAATTTTTCGCGTTTACAGTTTTCCTGTTTGTTTGTTTTTTTTATTTCAAAAAACAAAAGTATGGAAGTGAGGAAAAAAAAATATATTTTCTTCTGAATTGTAAAATTTTGGCTTAGATTTTTATTGGGAAGAAATTCCATTTTAGAATTTTCTTAGAGTCATGCCGACTTTATTAGGACGAGTTATGAAATGATTTTTCCTTAATAGCCAGACCTTTGAATATTCTATTGAGAAAGGATGTTCCTTTTGTTTTGCTGATAAATGCATGATATCCTTTTACTGAAGGAACTGTTTATTACTGCACCCATTATGGCATCACTTGATTGGAGTTTTCTTTCTGAATTGATATGTGATGCTAGTGACCATGTAGTAATGATTGTTTTAGGAAATATGCATGATTAGAAACTTCATGTTATACACTATGCAAGTAAGACCCTTTATTGATGCCCAGTAGAATCATACCACTATTGAAAAGGGATTACTAGTCGTTGTATATGATGATAGATTCATACCATATCCAGTTTCATCTAAAAATAATAGTATGCACTGATCACTCTGAGATATATGTTCAATAAAACTGCTGCTGAACCAAGATCGATTAATTGAGTTTTACTAAAATTGATATAGAAAGATGGGATAAAAAAAGGGGCTGAAAATCTAGAAAGCAAACCATTGGTCTAGATTAGAAAACCCCGAGTTAGAGGCTATTGACGAGACATTAGTATCTGATAAATTTCTGAATGAGAATTTATTGTTTGCTATGAGTAATGATTCTCCTCCGTGGTTTACCGATATTACTAATTATCTAGTTGCTAATTATTCCCACAATGCTCGCCAACTAAAGGTAACACGTCTTCCAGAGATCATCTACCCCAGCGACGTATACAGAATGTTGCAACCTTTGATATCAGGGGTATTGATCGAATCCTTTTCTCTTTCTTCCTGTGAAAATAATTACATCATAGTAGTCGTGGAACACTTTCCAAAAATAGCCTAAAGCACAAGCATTACCTACTAATGATGTTAAAGTCATGTGCAGATTCTGTGAGAAACTGTTTTCTAGATTCAGATGTGCCTATGTATCAAATCTGTGAAGTCTGCCAAGTACCACACTTTAGTAGGGATTGCTATGGGAATGAAATAATGACCAATCCAAAAAGAGGTAGGAGTAGGTTACTGTAGAATGTTGTTCCAATGGGAAACACATACAATCCCTACCGAAGAAATCATCCGGGATTTAGTGGAGGAATAACTATGGAGCTAAAAACTTCTAGAAAATACCACCACAACAAAGTCCCTACCTGCAAAATCAACAGATGAGATACTGGTCAGACCCATTTTACTATTACAGAAGTGTAGCCATATGGAGCATATGTTATAATGGAGCAAGACGTCACTTCTCAAAAAGTAAACGGGCAACAATTAAAGTCATACCAGTGCAAGCAAGTGACCTATCAGGTAGTATCGAATGGTCGACAGATATAGAGGAATTTGGCATTGTATCAAGAGCATAGCAATGGAGGAGCTTGCATCCCCTACATACCAATCAGCTGTGAGAAACTTCCCCAAGGAAGTCTCAAAAACTTGGGCCCAGATCTACACCACTGGAGCCTCCTACCACCACGGCTTCGCCAAAGCTTGAGGTATCTTTTCTGCCATTCAAAACTTGCATGCAATACCTTCACTGACATTGGCAGGTAGGCACACCAATCCAAAGAAGTCTCATTCCTAGACACGTTCCCTCTGGACACATTGCTACGATTACGAGAAACTTTGCAAATAATTCGAGGAAGCAATCCTTGGGGCTCAAGCCAAGAGTCAAGGGCACTTCAGTGACAGCACATGACTGGGGTGAAGAGCCAATTGGAAGATCAAAGCAGGCCCTTCTACTCGATACATGAAGGGAGTTTTTCTAACCCTCATCTCCTTTGCTTTTATATTATTCTGTCTTTCCTTGTTGTTTTCATTTCGTGTTTTGTTTGTTTTTTCTCGTTTTTCTTTTTAAACTCTTATTTCTCAAATAAGTGTGGGGTAAGAATTTTGTTTGTCTTGTTATATTTCCTTCTTACCCTTAGTTAGTCGAATAAATGTGGGGTATGAGTTCTCTATTTTGTTTTTATATCTTCTTGTTTTCAAATAAGTGTTGGGTAATTTAGATATGCATGAATACTGAGGACAGTGTCAAACTTAAGTGTGGGGTAGCAGTGCACAGTGCACTGTAGTAGGAAAATTGTTTGCATGATTTTTACATGTTTTCCCCGTATTTTCACACTCTTCCAAAAAACTTTTTCAAAATTTTTCATTCTTTCAGACTTCAAAATGCAGTATGATTGGTAAAACATTGCTGATGTCTATGATATGTAGGTAGAATGTTATGGTTAGTAGGAGACAACGTGATGACTATCTTGAACTTATTAATTAGGAATAGGGAATTCCTGATAATTGAGCACAACTTAGTTTGGATTAGAGACCTCATCCAATTACCTTTTCAAAACTTAACTAGATAAGATTAGACCAGTTGAGGATGTATTGGCAATTAAAATGACTAGATGAGGCTCTGAGCTGAAAGTGAAAAGAAAAAAAGAGAGCTAATTAAATAGGGTAGTTTGCTAACGGCCTTTGCTACTCGAGCACCACTCCTTAGGGGAACTTAAAGCCTGATGCCCTAAGGTCGTGTAGGTCTGGGAGTCATCGGAGTGGGACTCGCTACATGGGTTGTTGAAGTTGACGTGTGAAAGCAAACTCAAAATACCCTGAAAAATCTATAAAAGAAAAATCAATAAGTGCTAAATAATTAAAAATCTGGTCACCAAGGCTCAGAACTCAGAAAGTTGTCTGTTGTTAGTATGTCTAGCGACGGGTCGAAGTGTTATCTGGTAATAGTTGAGATGAAAGTATATTGTGTTGACTATCTGGTCTAGACTAGTACACACACTACACATCAGGAAGACCTTGTGACTGAGAGAAGAGTTCAATCTAGTTGTTAAGTTGTTAAACCTGCTCGATCATGATAATCTACTAGAGACATTTGAGACCTTGTCATAGCAACCTAACCAGTCAATCCTGTGTTGTGAATTGTCTGATTCAGTGAATAATGTTTGGAGTAAAAACATGACTAGAAAATTTAAGTGACTGCACATATGATTTAAAATCACAAACTTCAGGTAGACTTTGCTTGAGGACAAGCAAAAAGCTAATTGTGGGGTTATATGATATGCATAAATCATATCACATTTTTAGCATGGTTTAGGCATACTTTAGGGTGAAATTGATGGTAAATCGGTCTTAATTGATTGTTATTAACTCAATTTCACAGTTTTTGTGATTTTGGAAGTGTTAGGTGAAAAGTAGAAGAAAATGGCAAATTTCGGGGCAAAAACGTGATTTTCAGAAGTTCAGAAGTAGGGTGGGCATCCCGAAGTCAGGATGGACGTCCTGACCTGGTCAACAGGCCAGGACGGGCGTCCAGGACTCGGGACGGCCATCCTGACCTGGTCAATAGGCTGGGATGGGCGTCCCATATCCAGGACGAGCGTCCCGAGCCACAGTTCAGAGTCCTACATCGAAATTCTGAGAGAAATTCACTCCAGAAAGCTGCTATAAATACCCCAGGCCTTCCTCAGTTGGAATCATTCCTCTCCACTCGATCTGAGTTATTTATTGACTCAAGTATACAATTTTCCATAGTATACAAGTCACTTAGAGACTCAGGTTTCAGTATAAGTCACCTAGGATACGACTAGATAGTTTCGTTTATGGTATTCATAGAATACCCGGGGTTTCGTTAGGAGATCCTAAGAGCGCTCTAGGCGTTTGAAAAGTCAGTCCACAGGGCTGGGCTTAAGCTGGGTACTAAGGTAAAGTCCAGCTACTAGGCTGAGGAAGCGTCCTCCGAAGGTTCTGTCGAGCAGAGTCGGGTCGAGCAGTCCAACATATACAAGCAGTTGCTCCATCGGCGAGACTAAGTAAATGGTGAATTCTTTATGGCATCAGTCCCCCTGTCCCTCTCTTTATATGTCTGTACTGTGTTCGTCCAAACATTTGTTATGATTATTGGATTATGATTTTATGGATATTTGTTATTCATGTTGAAGTACTTATGGAAATGGAAATGGCCACCAGCTTAACTTTCATTATGTCTGCATGTCTAATGTAGTTTCTTTTAAACTAAATGTAGGGTTATAGACAATTCCTAACCGTGGTCTAATCATAACCTGTTTAGTTTAATAGGCATTAATTTAGGACTTCCCCGTCGGGATGCATTAATGTTTGCCATATTAGATGAAATAACCTATAGATCACCATGTTTGTTAGAGTAGTATAAGTAGGCTGAGTTTGTGTGTTTATGCCGGCGTTAGGGCGAGCGACATGATCCCCGAAGTGACATAGGGTTTTCATGGATGCCTTTAGCTCGGACCGTGAGTAGGGCCATGATTAAGGTAGGGCTGTTTATCAAGTAACTCAGATGTGGTACACTTTTAGAATCAGTACATAGTTGCAATCCAGGCCAAGACATGTCTAAAATACTCGAAGATAGGTCAATCAACATGTAGGAACAGTATAACATAGAATCAGGACATTATATGTAAAATACTTTTAGGCTTAAATAGACTTAAACCTAGTGGAGAATGAATCACCCTCTCATCAAAGATATTGATGAACGATTGCATAACTGGATCATAAGATAAGAGTTAGGGTAAGAGGATAGTTACTACTAAGCCGTTACCACTTCCCTAGGAGTACGATATTTGATTTAAATAAAATCGTAGATACTTTCCAACATACTAGCTACACGATAGGTGATACGCGAAAATAGTATCACCTTTTTAGCACGTTTTTATATTTGATTTAGGGTGAAATTGAGAGTAAATTGATCTTAAATGTTTATTATTTACTTAATTTCACAGTTTTTATGATTTTGGAAGTGTCAGGTGAAAAGTAGACGAAAACAGCAGATGTTAGGGCAAAAACGCAATTTTTGGAAATGTTGACTTGGTCAAAGGGTCAGGACGGGCGTCCCGACCCAGTCAAAGCACCGGGATGGGCATCCTGACTTGGTCAATAGACCAGGACGGGCATCCCAATCCGGGACGGGCATCCCGAACCTCCAGATCAAGTTCCACATCGATTGTTTGATGAAAAATCACCCCGGGAAGCTGCTATAAATACCCCAGGCCTCCAGTAGTTGAAATCATTCCTCTCCACTCGATCTGAGTCATTAAGTGGTTTCCAGTGTACACTTCTCCAGTACACAACTCACTCAGAGACTCGGATCTCAGTTTTCTTTCTTGTTAGTGTTTTGTTATAGTTTCTGAGAAATAGTCTCACATCTTAGGCTTACATAGATAAGTTCGTTTCTGGTATTCATAGAATACCCGAGATTTCGTTAGGAGATCCTAAGAGGGCTCTAGGCGTTCGAAGAGTCAGTCCACAGGGCTGGGCTTAAGCTGGGTATTAAGGTTGATACGCGAAAATCGTATCACATTTTTAGCATGTTTTTATATATGTTTTAATGTGAAATTGAGAGCAAATTGACAGTAATTGTTTACTATTTACTTGATTTCACGGTTTTTATGATTTTGGAAGTGTCAGGTGAAAAGTAGACGAAAACAGCAACTTTTGGGGCAAAAACGCAATTTTTGGAAAAGTTGACCCGGTCAAAGGTCCAGGACGGGCGTCCCGAACCCGGGACGGGCGTCCCGACCCAGTCAAACCGCCGGGACGGGCGTCCTGACCCGGGACGGGCGTCCCTAACCTGGTCAACGAATCAGGACGGGCGTCCCGAACCGGGACGGGCGTCCCGAACCGCCAGAAGCTGTCCCACATCGAATTTTTCAGAGATTTTCACTCCTGGAAGCTGCTATAAATACCCTAGGCCTCCAGCAGTTGAAATCATCCCTCTCCACTCGATCTGAGTCATTTAGTGGTCTCCAGTGTACAATTTTCCAGTACACAACTCACTCAGAGACTCAGATCTCAGTTTTCTTTCTTATTAGTGTTTTGCTTAGTTTCTGAGAAATAGTCTCAGATCTTAGGTTTCTATAGATAGGTTCGTTTCCGGTGTTCATAGAATACCCGGGATTTCGTTAGGAAACCCTAAGAGAGCTCTAGGCGTTCGAAGAGTCAGTCCACAGGGCTGGGCTTAAGCCGAGAGTCGAAGGTAAAGCCCAGTTACTAGGCTGAGGAAGCGTCCTCCGAAGGCTCTGTCAAATAGAGTCGGGTCGGCAGTACGACATACAAAGGAGCACAGTCCCACGGCAGTGACTACGTAAAGGGTGATTTCTTTATGGCATTGGTCCCCCCGGTCCCTCTCTTTATATGTTGTTACTGTGTCTGTCCAAATACTTATTTTGAATATCAGACTATGATTGTTATGAATATGTTTTATGTGTTGAAGTTGTTATGTTTTTCCGGAAATAGCCACCTGCTAAATATTCATTATGTCTGCATGTCTAATAGTTTCTTTTAAACTAAAGTTGAGGTTATAGACAATTCCTAACCACGGTCTATTCATAACCTGTTTAGTTTAACAGCCATCAATTAGTATTGGTGTCTGCCATGCTAGATAAAATAACATGCTGATCACCTTGTATGTTAGAGTAGTCTAGGAAGGCTGAGTAGAGCGTTATGCCAGCGATTACGAGCCTTCAGAGTGATCCCCGAAAGTGACATAGGGCTTTCATATCTGTCTCTGTTCGTACCGTGAGTAGGGCCGTTTACCCTTGATGAGTGAGGGGGCGGTAACATAGAAACTCAGATGTGGTAAACCTTTAGACACAGAACATAATTGCATTCCAGGCTAAGATATATCTAAAACACTCGAATGTAGGTCAATCAACATATAGGAACAGTATAACATAAAATCAGAATTTATCTTTAAAACACTTCTAGGGTTAATTAGACTTGAACCTAGTGGAGAATGGATCACCCTCTCATCAAAGAATTTGATGAAGATTGCATAACTGGATCATAAGATAAGAGTTAGGATAAGAGGCTAGTTACTACTAAGCCGTTGCCACTTCCCTGGGAGTACGATAATTAAAATCGTAGATACTTTCCAATAGACTAGCTACACGATAGGTACTCTGCCTTAGATTCTGGCTGATTAAGTGACACCATAAGACTAAACGTGACAATTAGTCAATCACAGTCCTTAGTTAATCATAATCGACATAGGGTAAAATAACACCTATTTAGTAAGTCAACCGGAATCCACACATCAGATTTTTGGCGCCGTTGCCGGGGAAATATCATAATGAATTTAGGACTCCTGATCAAAATTCTAGACACCGATCAAAATTCTAGATACTTATGATAGGTAACGGTAGTAACCTAGACTTTAGACCCAACACTTATGTTATACCAGTTAGACAATCAATTTCCGAAATATAGGATTATCATAACTAATTAATTTTAGATGTTATCTGGAATTAAGACACTTAGGATAATCAAATTTTAGAAAATTATTCTAAAACCATATTAAGGAAATTTACCTGCTTTCTAAATTAAACATAAAAAGAAAAAAAATGTTAAAAATTTAAAATCCCAAAAAGAATGTATCTTTCTTGCTCAACGGTGAGTTGTTCCTTTTCCCTATCTCTTGTTTTTCGTTATTTTCTTAGTTGCTCTTTTTTCGTGTTTTTTTTTTTTCCTTTATTTAATTTCGAAAAAAATAAAAATAAAAATGGAAATGAGAATAGAATATTTTTCTGAGTTGTCAATTTTTGGCTAAGGCTTTAATCTGGAAGAAATATCATTGTGGAATTTTCTTAGGTCATGCTTAGTCTATTAGACAGAATCGTGAAATAAAATTTTCTTTAATAGACAGACCTCTGAGTATTCTAATGAGAAAGGATGTTCCTTTTGTTTGATGATTGCATGAGAATTTTTAAACCAAAAGGAATTACTGCGCCCATTATGACATCACCTGATTAAAAACTGCTTTTTGAATGAATATGTGATGTAATGATGTAGTACGAATTGTTTTGGGACAAAAACATGATAAGAAAGTTCATGCATGATAAATTCCAATCTTATCTAGTCTTGTCTAGAAACAATAGGTGACACTGATCACTCCAAGATATCTGTGTTCAATAAAACTAATATTGAACCATCCTTGATTAAGTTAAGTTTTATTGTTACTTGAACTTGATATAGAATAAAGGGATAAGAAAAAGGGTTAAGAATCTAGAAAGCAAACCTTTGGTCTGGATTAGGAAACCCTGAGTTAGAGGTTATTGACGAGACAGTAGTATCTGACAAATTTCTGAATGAGGATCTATTTTCATTGTTTGCTATGATTAATGATTCTCCTCCGTGGTTTACTGATATTACTAATTATCTAGCTGCTAATTATTCCCAAGTGATATGACTTATTAGCAAAAGAAGAAATTCTTTGCTGATTGGAAATATTACTACTGGGTAGATTTTCCTTCTATTCCAAATTTTTACAGATCAGTTGATCAGAAGATGTATCTCGGAAGGCGAAGGCCACATGATTCTGAAGCATTGCAGGAATCTATGGGAGACCAATTAACTGCTACCACACTGTCCGGAAAGTGTTGGAAGTAGAATCTTGTTGACCCACCATATTCAAAGATTTTGTATCTCTGATACAGCCCTGCGATGCTTGGTAACACCCCTTCCAGAGATCGCCTACCCCAGCAAGGTATACAGAGTATTGCAACCTTTGATATCTGGGGTATCAAATCCTTTTCTTTCTTCCTTTGAAAATAATAACATCATAGTAGTTGTGGAACACTTTTCAAAAATGGCCTGAACCACAGGCATTACCTACTAATGATGTTCAAGACATGTGCAGATTCTATGAGAAGTTGTTTTTCAGATTCAGAATGCCAACGTCTTAGGAAGAAAGGCTCAGTCTATGTATCTAATCTGTGAAGTCTACTAAGTACCACACTCTAGCAGGGATTGCTATGGGAATGAAATACGAACCATTCCAAAAGAGGAGTAGGTTACTGCAGAATGCTGCTCCAATGGGAAACGCATACAATCCCAACTAGAGGAATTGTACGGGATTTAGCTGAGGAGTAATTCGGAAGCTGGAAACTTTCAGAAGACACCACCACAGCAAAACCCACACTCGCAGAATCAATAGATGAGATACTGGCAACAATTAAAGCCAGATCAGTGCAAGCAAGTGATCTACCAAGAGGTAACGAACGGTCGGCAGATACAGAGGAATTTGGCATTGTGTCGGGAGCATAGCAATGGAGGAGCTTGCATTCCCTGCATACCAATCAGCTGTGAGAAACTTCCTCGAGGAAGTCTCAAATACTTGGGCCCAGATCTACACAACTGGAGCCCCCTACCACCACAGCTTCGCCAAAACTTCAGGTATCTTTTCTTCCATTCGAGACTTGCATGCAATACCTTTACTAACATTGGCAGATAGGCACACCAATCCAAAGAAGTCTCATTCCTAGACACGTTCCTTCTGGACACGTTGCTACGATTACGAGAAACTTTGTAGATGATTCGAGGAAACAGTCCTTGGGGCGTGAGTCATTCATCAAATGGATATGCCACTACCTAGAGCTCGACAATGAAGGATCGGAGCTGGCGTCATCCGTTCCAATATCTAGAGCTTGCAGAGTCAAGAACACCTCAGCAATAGCACATGGCTAAGGTGAAGAGCCAATTGACAGATCAGAGAAGACCCTTCTGTTCGCGACATGAAGGGAGTTTTTCTAATCCTCATATTCCTTTATTTATTTATTTTGTGTCTGTTTTGTTATTTCTATTATCATTGTTGTTTTGTTGCGTTATTTTCTCTCTTACCCTTAGTTAGTCAAATAAGTGTGGGGTAATTAGCTATGCATGAACACTGAGGACAGTGCCAAACTTAAGTGTGGGGTAGCAGTGCACGGTGCACTGTAGTTTGAAGCAGTTTGAAAAAAAATTTTCGCATGCTTTTGCTTGTTTTCCCCGTATTTTCACACCTTTCCAAAATTTTTTTCAAAATCTTTCCGTCTTTCAGACTTCTAAATGCAGTATGCTTGGTTAAACAAATTGCTTATGTCTATGATATGTAGGTAGTATGTTATGGTTAGTAGGAGATAGTTAATAGCTATCTTGGACTGATTGACTAGGAATAGGGAATTCCTGATAACTGAGCACAACCCTGTCTGGATTAGAGACCTCAACCAATTGCCTATTCGAGACTTAACTAGATAAAACTAGACCAGTTGTGGATATATTGGCAGTTAGAACGACTAGATGAGACTCTGAGCTAAAAGTGAAAAGAACTTAAGGAAATTAATTATAATAAGGGTAGTTTGCCAGCGGCCTTCGCTACTCGAGCACCACTCCTTCGGGGAATTTAAAGCCTGATGCCCTAAGGCCGTGTAGGTCTGGGAGTCATCGGAGTGGGACTCGTTACATGGGTAGTTGAAGTTGACGTGTTCTAAGCAGACTCGAAATACCCTGAATCTATAAAGATATAATTAAGTGCTGAAACATTAAAAATCTGATCACCAAAGCTCAGAACTCAGAAAGCTATCTGTTGTCAGTATGTCTAGCGATAGGTCGAAGGGTTATCTGGTAACAGTTAAGATAAGAGTTCATTGTGTTGACTATCTGGTCTGGACTAGTACACACACTACACATCAGGAAGACCTTATGACTAAGAGAAAGGTTCAACCTAGTTGTTGATTTATTTTCTGCCTGATCATAACAAGCTACTAAAAACATCTGAGACCTTGTCATAGCAACCTAACCAGTCAGACCTGTGTTAAGAATTGTCTGAAGAATTTTTGGAATAAAAACATGACTAGGAATTTAAGTGACTGCACTACGGTTTAGAATCACTAACTCCATGTAGACTTTGCTTGAGGACAAGCAAAAAGCTAAGTGTGGGGTTATCTGATACGCGAAAATCGTATCACATTTTTAGCATGTTTTTATATATGTTTTAATGTGAAATTGAGAGCAAATTGACAGTAATTGTTTACTATTTACTTGATTTCACGGTTTTTATGATTTTGGAAGTGTCAGGTGAAAAGTAGACGAAAACAGCAACTTTTGGGGCAAAAACGCAATTTTTGGAAAAGTTGACCCGGTCAAAGGTCCAGGACGGGCGTCCCGAACCCGGGACGGGCGTCCCGACCCAGTCAAACCGCCGGGACGGGCGTCCTGACCCGGGACGGGCGTCCCTAACCTGGTCAACGAATCAGGACGGGCGTCCCGAACCGGGACGGGCGTCCCGAACCGCCAGAAGCTGTCCCACATCGAATTTTTCAGAGATTTTCACTCCTGGAAGCTGCTATAAATACCCTAGGCCTCCAGCAGTTGAAATCATCCCTCTCCACTCGATCTGAGTCATTTAGTGGTCTCCAGTGTACAATTTTCCAGTACACAACTCACTCAGAGACTCAGATCTCAGTTTTCTTTCTTATTAGTGTTTTGCTTAGTTTCTGAGAAATAGTCTCAGATCTTAGGTTTCTATAGATAGGTTCGTTTCCGGTGTTCATAGAATACCCGGGATTTCGTTAGGAAACCCTAAGAGAGCTCTAGGCGTTCGAAGAGTCAGTCCACAGGGCTGGGCTTAAGCCGAGAGTCGAAGGTAAAGCCCAGTTACTAGGCTGAGGAAGCGTCCTCCGAAGGCTCTGTCAAATAGAGTCGGGTCGGCAATACGACATACAAAGGAGCACAGTCCCACGGCAGTGACTACGTAAAGGGTGATTTCTTTATGGCATTGGTCCCCCCGGTCCCTCTCTTTATATGTTGTTACTGTGTCTGTCCAAATACTTATTTTGAATATCAGACTATGATTGTTATGAATATATGTTTTATGTGTTGAAGTTGTTATGTTTTTCCGGAAATAGCCACCTGCTAAATATTCATTATGTCTGCATGTCTAATAGTTTCTTTTAAACTAAAGTTGAGGTTATAGACAATTCCTAACCACGGTCTATTCATAACCTGTTTAGTTTAACAGCCATCAATTAGTATTGGTGTCTGCCATGCTAGATAAAATAACATGCTGATCACCTTGTATGTTAGAGTAGTCTAGGAAGGCTGAGTAGAGCGTTATGCCAGCGATTACGAGCCTTCAGAGTGATCCCCGAAAGTGACATAGGGCTTTCATATCTGTCTCTGTTCGTACCGTGAGTAGGGCCGTTTACCCTTGATGAGTGAGGGGGCGGTAACATAGAAACTCAGATGTGGTAAACCTTTAGACACAGAACATAATTGCATTCCAGGCTAATATATCTAAAACACTCGAATGTAGGTCAATCAACATATAGGAACAGTATAACATAAATCAGAATTTATCTTTAAAACTTCTAGGGTTAATTAGACTTGAACCTAGTGGAGAATGGATCACCCTCTCATCAAAGAATTTGATGAAGATTGCATAACTGGATCATAAGATAAGAGTTAGGATAAGAGGCTAGTTACTACTAAGCCGTTGCCACTTCCCTGGGAGTACGATAATTAAAATCGTAGATACTTTCCAATAGACTAGCTACACGATAGGTACTCTGCCTTAGATTCTGGCTGATTAAGTGACACCATAAGACTAAACGTGACAATTAGTCAATCACAGTCCTTAGTTAATCATAATCGACATAGGGTAAAATAACACCTATTTAGTAAGTCAACCGGAATCCACACATCAGATTTTTGGCGCCGTTGCCGGGGAAATATCATAATGAATTTAGGACTCCTGATCAAAATTCTAGACACCGATCAAAATTCTAGATACTTATGATAGGTAACGGTAGTAACCTAGACTTTAGACCCAACACTTATGTTATACCAGTTAGACAATCAATTTCCGAAATATAGGATTATCATAACTAATTAATTTTAGATGTTATCTGGAATTAAGACACTTAGGATAATCAAATTTTAGAAAATTATTCTAAAACCATATTAAGGAAATTTACCTGCTTTCTAAATTAAACATAAAAAGAAAAAAAATGTTAAAAATTTAAAATCCCAAAAAGAATGTATCTTTCTTGCTCAACGGTGAGTTGTTCCTTTTCCCTATCTCTTGTTTTTCGTTATTTTCTTAGTTGCTCTTTTTTCGTGTTTTTTTTTTCCTTTATTTAATTTCGAAAAAAAAAAAAAAAATGGAAATGAGAATAGAATATTTTTCTGAGTTGTCAATTTTTGGCTAAGGCTTTAATCTGGAAGAAATATCATTGTGGAATTTTCTTAGGTCATGCTTAGTCTATTAGACAGAATCGTGAAATAAAATTTTCTTTAATAGACAGACCTCTGAGTATTCTAATGAGAAAGGATGTTCCTTTTGTTTGATGATTGCATGAGAATTTTTAAACCAAAAGGAATTACTGCGCCCATTATGACATCACCTGATTAAAAACTGCTTTTTGAATGAATATGTGATGTAATGATGTAGTACGAATTGTTTTGGGACAAAAACATGATAAGAAAGTTCATGCATGATAAATTCCAATCTTATCTAGTCTTGTCTAGAAACAATAGGTGACACTGATCACTCCAAGATATCTGTGTTCAATAAAACTAATATTGAACCATCCTTGATTAAGTTAAGTTTTATTGTTACTTGAACTTGATATAGAATAAAGGGATAAGAAAAAGGGTTAAGAATCTAGAAAGCAAACCTTTGGTCTGGATTAGGAAACCCTGAGTTAGAGGTTATTGACGAGACAGTAGTATCTGACAAATTTCTGAATGAGGATCTATTTTCATTGTTTGCTATGATTAATGATTCTCCTCCGTGGTTTACTGATATTACTAATTATCTAGCTGCTAATTATTCCCAAGTGATATGACTTATTAGCAAAAGAAGAAATTCTTTGCTGATTGGAAATATTACTACTGGGTAGATTTTCCTTCTATTCCAAATTTTTACAGATCAGTTGATCAGAAGATGTATCTCGGAAGGCGAAGGCCACATGATTCTGAAGCATTGCAGGAATCTATGGGAGACCAATGCTAACGCTACCACACTGTCCGGAAAGTGTTGGAAGTAGAATCTTGTTGACCCACCATATTCAAAGATTTTGTATCTCTGATACAGCCCTGCGATGCTTGGTAACACCCCTTCCAGAGATCGCCTACCCCAGCAAGGTATACAGAGTATTGCAACCTTTGATATCTGGGGTATCAAATCCTTTTCTTTCTTCCTTTGAAAATAATAACATCATAGTAGTTGTGGAACACTTTTCAAAAATGGCCTGAACCACAGGCATTACCTACTAATGATGTTCAAGACATGTGCAGATTCTATGAGAAGTTGTTTTTCAGATTCAGAATGCCAACGTCTTAGGAAGAAAGGCTCAGTCTATGTATCTAATCTGTGAAGTCTACTAAGTACCACACTCTAGCAGGGATTGCTATGGGAATGAAATACGAACCATTCCAAAAGAGGTAGGAGTAGGTTACTGCAGAATGCTGCTCCAATGGGAAACGCATACAATCCCAACTAGAGGAATTGTACGGGATTTAGCTGAGGAGTAATTCGGAAGCTGGAAACTTTCAGAAGACACCACCACAGCAAAACCCACACTCGCAGAATCAATAGATGAGATACTGGCAACAATTAAAGCCAGATCAGTGCAAGCAAGTGATCTACCAAGAGGTAACGAACGGTCGGCAGATACAGAGGAATTTGGCATTGTGTCGGGAGCATAGCAATGGAGGAGCTTGCATTCCCTGCATACCAATCAGCTGTGAGAAACTTCCTCGAGGAAGTCTCAAATACTTGGGCCCAGATCTACACAACTGGAGCCCCCTACCACCACAGCTTCGCCAAAACTTCAGGTATCTTTTCTTCCATTCGAGACTTGCATGCAATACCTTTACTAACATTGGCAGAGGCACACCAATCCAAAGAAGTCTCATTCCTAGACACGTTCCTTCTGGACACGTTGCTACGATTACGAGAAACTTTGTAGATGATTCGAGGAAACAGTCCTTGGGGCGTGAGTCATTCATCAAATGGATATGCCACTACCTAGAGCTCGACAATGAAGGATCGGAGCTGGCGTCATCCGTTCCAATATCTAGAGCTTGCAGAGTCAAGAACACCTCAGCAATAGCACATGGCTAAGGTGAAGAGCCAATTGACAGATCAGAGAAGACCCTTCTGTTCGCGACATGAAGGGAGTTTTTCTAATCCTCATATTCCTTTATTATTTATTTTGTGTCTGTTTTGTTATTTCTATTATCATTGTTGTTTTGTTGCGTTATTTTCTCTCTTACCCTTAGTTAGTCAAATAAGTGTGGGGTAATTAGCTATGCATGAACACTGAGGACAGTGCCAAACTTAAGTGTGGGGTAGCAGTGCACGGTGCACTGTAGGCAGTTTGAAGCAGTTTGAAAAAAATTTTCGCATGCTTTTGCTTGTTTTCCCCGTATTTTCACACCTTTCCAAAAATTTTTTTTTTCAAAATCTTTCCGTCTTTCAGACTTATAAATGCAGTATGCTTGGTTAAACAAATTGCTTATGTCTATGATATGTAGGTAGTATGTTATGGTTAGTAGGAGATAGTTAATAGCTATCTTGGACTGATTGACTAGGAATAGGGAATTCCTGATAACTGAGCACAACCCTGTCTGGATTAGAGACCTCAACCAATTGCCTATTCGAGACTTAACTAGATAAAACTAGACCAGTTGTGGATATATTGGCAGTTAGAACGACTAGATGAGACTCTGAGCTAAAAGTGAAAAGAACTTAAGGAAATTAATTATAATAAGGGTAGTTTGCCAGCGGCCTTCGCTACTCGAGCACCACTCCTTCGGGGAATTTAAAGCCTGATGCCCTAAGGCCGTGTAGGTCTGGGAGTCATCGGAGTGGGACTCGTTACATGGGTAGTTGAAGTTGACGTGTTCTAAGCAGACTCGAAATACCCTGAATCTATAAAGAATATAATTAAGTGCTGAAACATTAAAAATCTGATCACCAAAGCTCAGAACTCAGAAAGCTATCTGTTGTCAGTATGTCTAGCGATAGGTCGAAGGGTTATCTGGTAACAGTTAAGATAAGAGTTCATTGTGTTGACTATCTGGTCTGGACTAGTACACACTACACATCAGGAAGACCTTATGACTAAGAGAAAGGTTCAACCTAGTTGTTGATTTATTTTCTGCTGATCATAACAAGCTACTAAAAACATCTGAGACCTTGTCATAGCAACCTAACCAGTCAGACCTGTGTTAAGAATTGTCTGAAGAATTTTTGGAATAAAAACATGACTAGGAATTTAAGTGACTGCACTACGGTTTAGAATCACTAACTCCATGTAGACTTTGCTTGAGGACAAGCAAAAAGCTAAGTGTGGGGTTATCTGATACGCGAAAATCGTATCACATTTTTAGCATGTTTTTATATATGTTTTAATGTGAAATTGAGAGCAAATTGACAGTAATTGTTTACTATTTACTTGATTTCACGGTTTTTATGATTTTGGAAGTGTCAGGTGAAAAGTAGACGAAAACAGCAACTTTTGGGGCAAAAACGCAATTTTTGGAAAAGTTGACCCGGTCAAAGGTCCAGGACGGGCGTCCCGAACCCGGGACGGGCGTCCCGACCCAGTCAAACCGCCGGGACGGGCGTCCTGACCCGGGACGGGCGTCCCTAACCTGGTCAACGAATCAGGACGGGCGTCCCGAACCGGGACGGGCGTCCCGAACCGCCAGAAGCTGTCCCACATCGAATTTTTCAGAGATTTTCACTCCTGGAAGCTGCTTAAATACCTAGGCCTCCAGCAGTTGCAAATCATCCCTCTCCACTCGATCTGAGTCATTTAGTGGTCTCCAGTGTACATTTTCCAGTACACAACTCACTCAGAGACTCAGATCTCAGTTTTCTTTCTTATTAGTGTTTTGCTTAGTTTCTGAGAAATAGTCTCAGATCTTAGGTTTCTATAGATAGGTTCGTTTCCGGTGTTCATAGAATACCCGGGATTTCGTTAGGAAACCCTAAGAGAGCTCTAGGCGTTCGAAGAGTCAGTCCACAGGGCTGGGCTTAAGCCGAGAGTCGAAGGTAAGCCCAGTTACTAGGCTGAGGAGCGTCCTCCGCAAGGCTCTGTCAAATAGAGTCGGGTCGGCAATACGACATACAAGGAGCACATCCCACAGGCAGTGACTACGTAAAGGGTGATTTCTTTATGGCATTGGTCCCCCCGGTCCCTCTCTTTATATGTTGTTACTGTGTCTGTCCAAATACTTATTTTGAATATCAGACTATGATTGTTATGAATATATGTTTTATGTGTTGAAGTTGTTATGTTTTTCCGGAATAGCCACCTGCTAAATTCATTAGTGTCTGCATGTCTAATAGTTTCTTTTAAACTAAAGTTGAGGTTATAGACAATTCCTAACCCGGTCTATTCATAACCTGTTTAGTTTAACAGCCATCAATTAGTATTGGTGTCTGCCATGCTAGATAAAATAACATGCTGATCACCTTGTATGTTAGAGTATCTAGGAAGGCTGAGTAGAGCGTTATGCCAGCGATTACGAGCCTTCAGAGTGATCCCCGAAAGTGACATAGGGCTTTCATATCTTCTCGTCTCTGTTCGTACCGTGAGTAGGGCCGTTTACCCTTGATGAGTGAGGGGGCGGTAACATAGAAACTCAGATGTGGTAAACCTTTAGACACAGAACATAATTGCATTCCAGGCTAAGATATATCTAAAACACTCGAATGTAGGTCAATCAACATATAGGAACATATAACATAAAATCAGAATTTATCTTTAAACACTTCTAGGTTAATTAGACTTGAACCTAGTGGAGAATGGATCACCCTCTCATCAAAGAATTTGATGAAGATTGCATAACTGGATCATAAGATAAGAGTTAGGATAAGAGGCTAGTTACTACTAAGCCGTTGCCACTTCCCTGGGAGTACGATAATTAAAATCGTAGATACTTTCCAATAGACTAGCTACACGATAGGTACTCTGCCTTAGATTCTGGCTGATTAAGTGACACCATAAGACTAAACGTGACAATTAGTCAATCACAGTCCTTAGTTAATCATAATCGACATAGGGTAAAATAACACCTATTTAGTAAGTCAACCGGAATCCACACATCAAAGGTAAAGGCCAGTTACTAGGCTGAGGAAGCGTCCTCCGACGGTTCTGGCGAGCAGAGTCGGGTCAAGCAATACGGCATATACAGTAGTACGCTCCATCGGCGAGACTTCGTAAAAGGTGATTTCTTTATGGCATCGGTCCCCCTGTCCCTCTCTTATATGTTGTTATTGTGTTTGTCCAAATAACAGTTTGAATACCAGATTATGATTGTTATGAATATTTGTGATATATGTTGAAGTTATAATGTTTTTCTAGAAATGGCCACCTGCTTAAATATCCATTATGTCTGCATGTCTATTGCCCTTCTTTTAAACTGAAATTAGGGTTATAGACAATTCCTAACCACTGTCTATTCATAACCTGTTTAGTTTAACAGGCATCAATTAGTATTGGTGTCTGCCATACTAGATAAAATAATCTACGGAACACCCTGTTGGTTGAAAGTAGTCTAGGTAGGCTAAGTAGAGTTTTATACCGGCCGTTATGAGACGAACGGTATGATCCCTAAAGTGACATAGGGCGTTCATTGCTGACTTTAGTCCGAGCCGTGAGTAGGGCCGTTACCCTTAACGATGGGGCGGTAGCGTAGAAACTCATATGTGGTAACCTTTAGACACAGAACATAGTTGCAATCCAGGCCAAGACATGTCTAAAATACTCGAATATAGGTCAATCAAAGTATAGTAACAGTATAACATAAAATCAGGATCTCGTCTATAAAACATTTTCAGGTTTAGTTAGACTTAACCCTAGTGGAGAATGAATCACCCTCTCATCAAAGTTATTGATGAAGATTGCATAACTGGATCATAAGATAAGAGTTAGGAATAAAGGCTAGTTACTACTAAGCCGTTACCACTTCCCTGGGAGTACGCTATTTATTTAATAAAATCGTAGATACTTTCCAATAGACTAGCTACATGATAGGTACTCTGCCTTAGGTTCTGGCTGATTAAGTGACACCATAGAGACTAAATGTGACAATTAGTCAATCACAGTCCTTAATTATTCATAATCAATATAGGGTAAAATAACACCTATTTAGCATATCGACCGGAACTGCATCAGATTTTTGGCGCCGTTGCCGGGGAAATATCATAATGAATTTAGGATTTCCTGATCAAAATTCTAAAGGCTTATGATAGGTAACGGTAGTAACCTAGACCTTAACCCAACACTTCTCTTATACTAGTTAGACAATCAGTTTCCGAAATATAGGATTATCATAACTAATTAATTTTAGAAGTTATCTGGAATTAAGACACGTAGGATAATCAATTTTTAGAAAATCATTCTAAAACCATATTGAGGGAATTTAATTGCTTTCGAAATATTAAAAGAAAAAAAATTATAAAATTTAAAAATCCAAAAAAAAATTATACTTTTCTTGTTTAATGGTAAGTTGTTCTCTTTTCCCTATCTTTTGTGTTATCTCCTTTTCATAATTGAATAGTTGTTTTGTTTTGTTCTCTTTTTGTTTTCGAATTTTTAATTTTTCACTTTCCCTGTAACCCCACTAACCAGTTTGCTCAGGCTAAAACGTGTTCTTCTCTGTAGTTGCATGACTCGATCTTCAGAAGCTAACCTCGAAACACCGGTTGAGAATCCTGAACGAATCATTCGCACAGCTAATAGGCGAAGAACAGAGATGGCTGCTGAAAGACCTACCCTCGAATCCTACATCCAGCCACAGACTATCCCAGTCTCATCTGCCATCCGAATCCCTGGGAACCCTTGCTATGATCTTAAACCGAATGTGATCCAGTTGATTATAAATCGGGTTCAGTTTGGAGGAACTGCAGCCGATAATCCGTTGGAACACCTATCTGATTTCTCTTCTCTCTGCGAAGGCCTCAAGGGAGATCATACTGCAGAAGTAACTAAACTCAACCTTTTTCCCTACTCACTGAGGGACAGAGCTAAGAGATGGTTGGCCCAGCTACCTACTAACTCCATCACCTCTTGGGACGAGTTAAGCAAAGCCTTCCTAGAAGAGTACTACTCTGCAGCAAGAGTCCTAGAATATCGAAGGGCTCTGTCTAGTTTCACTCAAGCTGCTGATGAGACAGTGATCGAAGCTTGGGATAGATTCAAGGAGCTGCTCAGGCTCTGCCCCCAACATGGACTTACCGAGGCATTGCTGATTCAACAATTTTACGGGGGTATGTCAGACATGGGTAAGCAAATTCTTGATGGACTAAATCCCCAGAGTGGTTTCAATGGAATGAGTGATGTAGATGCTAGAAACGCTCTGGAGAGACTCTACAGGAACAGCAAGAATTGGCGCACAAGTGGCCGAGCTAAGAAGCAACCAGTAAATGCGGTCGTTGCTTCCACTGATGATCAATTTGAGGCACTGAAGGCCAGCATTACTAATCAGCTTAATGCCTTCCAACAAGGGAAAAGCATTCAGTCAGTATACCAAATCTGCGAATTTTGCCAAGGACCACATTTCAGTGGGGATTGTTATGGTAATTGGATATTAACTATTCCAGAGGAGATGGAACAAGTGGACGCAGTGAACTCTGCTCCTATAGGAAATACCTACAATCCCACTTGGAAGAACCATCCAGAATTTAACTGGAGAAACAATTCCGGGACTACTAACTTCCAGAAAAGAGTACCTCAGCAACTGCCATATCCGCAGAACCAGCAAGTCGCTCTGCCTACACCGAGGAACTACATCGTTCCAACTGACCCCATGCAAGAATTCAGAGACATGCTGAAGAGCATCTCCGACTCGAACAAGGAAATGATAGAGTCCAACAGAAAGATTCAGGAAGCTCACCCAGAAAGAATCCAGTAGAACGAGAACAGACAGAAGCAGACCGAGCAAACAATCAGAAACATACAAGCTGCTATACAAACTTTAGAGAGGCAAATGGGTCAGCTATCCACCCATTTCTCTCACAGGTCCCAGGGAACGCTACCAAGCAACACTGAGACCAACCCTCAAACTGAATGCAAGACCATCACTTTAAGATCTGGTAAAATTCTATCTCCATCTCCACCCAAACCATCTGACCCTCCTATTCTTGTGCAGGAACCAGAAGAAGGCTCCAAGGACCCAACGCCGACGGATGTCGAAATCGAAGTAGCAAGGAAAGGGAAGACGGAGTTTTGTATATTAGCCCAAAAGTACCTTACCCTGCCAGACTTATGCACAATAAAGATAAGGAGCAATTTGAGAAATTCCTTAAGAATTTTAGTCAGATTCATGTTAATTTACCTGAAATTCCTGAAATGCCAAAGTATGCTAAGTTTTTAAAAGAAGTTGTTAGTAATAAAAGAAAATTTGACATGGACAAGGTGGTTCTTAATGAAGAATGTTCGGCGGTTCTGTTGAATAAACTACCGTCTAAACAGAAAGATCCTGGTTGTTTTACCTTGCCATGTACAATTGGAAATATTACTAACATGCATGCATTAGCAGACTTAGGAGCTAGTATTAATCTTATGCCATCTAGTTTATTTGATAAATTAGGATTGCATGATTTGAAAACGACTAGGATGTGCATACAACTTGCAGATAGGACAGTAAAAATCCCCAAGGGAATAATTGAAGATCTCTTAGTAAAGGTCGGAAAATTTGTTTCCTGTGGACTTTGTTGTTATGGATATGAATGGGGAAGGAGGAGTGCCCCTGATCCTAGGTCGACCATTTCTAGCGACCTCAAAAGCATTAATAGACGTCAGTAATGGTCAAATCAAGTTAAGGGTAGGAAATGATGACATCACTTTTGATCTAAATGAGACCCTTAGGTATCCCATGCATTTAGATGATACTTGTTTTGTGTGGATGCCATGGAACACTTGATTGCAATTAACGTGACAGACCTATGCTCAAACTATCAAGTCCTGAGTGAGGACTCCCTAGAATTAGAGGAGCCTGAACTTAGCCCTTCTGAAAATGAAAATACTTCTGATAGTTTCACTGAGATAGGTGATGATGAGATGAAGAAAGAACGAACCTCGTTTGAAGATCCACCAGACTTGGAGCTGAAGGAACTGCCCACTCATCTGTGCTACGAATTCCTAGATGACAACAAGAAACTTCCCATTATTCTTGCAGCTGATCTGACTGCAGAACAAAGGAAGCTGACTGTGGACATGTGCAGAAAGTATAGAAGAGCCTTTGCCTACAAAATTGCAGACATTCCAGGTATTAATCCAAGCTTTTGTTCGCATAAGATTCTTCTAGAAAATGAGTATAAGCCATGTGTGCAACCTCAAAGGAGGTTGAATCCTAATGTGTGTGATGTTGTTAAGAAAGAAGTCATTAAACTGTTAGATGCAGGACTTATCTACCCTATCTCAGATAGTGAGTGGGTAAGCCCGGTGCAGGTAGTACCTAAGAAAGGCGGTATAACAGTTGTTAGGAATGAGCATAATGAACTAATCCCTACAAGAACTGTAACTGGTCATCGTGTATGCATAGACTATAGAAAACTAAATACGGCCACACGAAAAGACCACTTCCCCCTTCCTTTTATTGACCAAATGTTAGAAAGATTAGCTGGACATATGTTTTATTGCTTTCTTGATGGGTTTTCTGGTTATTTTCAAATTCCTATTTCCCATGAGGACCAGCATAAAACTACTTCACATGCCCTTTTGGAACATTTGCATATAGAAGGATGCCTTTTGGTTTGTGTAATGCACCTGCTACATTTCAACGTTGTATGACTGCTATCTTTGAGGACATGTTAGGAAAATCTATGGAAGTATTTATGGATGACTTTTCTGTTTTTGGTAATTCATTTGAGGTTTGTCTAAAGAACTTGGAGTTAATGTTGAAACGTTGTATAAAATCTAACCTGGTTTTAAATTGGGAAAAATGCCACTTCATGGTAAAAGAGGGAATCGTCTTAGGACATAAGATCTCACACCTAGGTATGGAAGTAGACAAGGCAAAAATTGAAGTTATTTCGAGACTACCTCCTCCCAAAAATGTGAGAGCCATTAGAAGTTTTTTGGGACACGCTGGCTTTTATCGTAGGTTTATAAAAGATTTTTCATTAATAGCCAGGCCGTTGACCAATTTACTCGGAAAAGATGTTCCATTTGTCTTTGATGAGAAATGTCTAAAAGCTTTTAATAGACTTAAGGAACTCTTAACCACTGCACCTATCATGACATCACCCGACTGGAGTTTACCTTTTGAGCTTATGTGTGATGCTAGTGACTATGCAGTAGGAGTAGTTTTAGGACAAAGACATGATAAGAAATTTCGAGTAATATATATGCTAGTAAAACCTTAACTGATGCTCAGGAAAATTACACTACGACAGAAAAGGAATTATTAGCAGTAGTATATGCATTTGATAAGTTTCGATCTTATCTAGTCCTGTCTAAAACTATTGTTTATACTGATCATTCTGCACTAAAATACTTGTTCAATAAAACCGACACAAAACCAAGATTGATTAGATGGGTTTTATTGCTTCAAGAATTGACATAGAAATTCGGGATAAGAAAGGGGCAGAAAACTTAGCCGCAGACCACTGTCTAGGCTAGAAAATCCGACCCTAGAAGCCATTGATGAAACAATCATATCTGATAAATTTCCGGATGAGAATTTATGTGCTTGTTTGCTATTTTCTCACCCCCTTGGTTTGCAGATATAGCAAATTACTTGGCAGCCCGGACTCTCCCTAGTGATATCACTGCTCAACAAAGAAAAAAGTTCTTTGCTGACCTGAAATATTACTATTGGGAAGATCCTTTTCTATTTCGAATATGTGCAGATCAAATGATCAGAAGGTGTGTATCTCAAGAAGAAGGTTTCCAAATTCTGGAACATTGTCACTGCGGACCAACAGGCGGTCACTTAGCTGCAGCTAATACCGCCCGAAAAGTATTAGAAGCAGGCTTTTACTGGCCTACCATATTCAAAGACGCCGCAGCATTTACAGGATCGTGCGATGCCTGTCAGAAAGCGGGAACCATATCTTCTCGAGACAGTCTACCCCAACAGGTAATCCAAAGTGTAGAAATATTCGACATATGGGGTATAGACTTCATGGGTCCGTTTCCTCCTTCTTTTGGTATGAATACATCATAGTAGCTGTAGAATATTTTCAAAATGGCCTGAGGCACAGGCCCTACCTACTAATGATTCTAGAGCCGTATGCAGATTCCTTAAGCAGATTTTGCCAGATTTGGATGTCTGAAAGCCCTAATCAGTGATCGAGGTATGCACTTCTGCAACTCTCAATTGCAGAAGGTGCTTCATCATTACGGAGTTCAGCATCGCGTTTCCACAGCCTACCACCCCCAAACCAATGGGCAGGCTGAGGTAACCAATAGGGAAATAAAGAGAATCTTAGAAAAGACTGTGGGTGTTAACCGTAAGGATTGGGCCAATAAACTGGAGGATGCATTATGGGCCTTGCGTACAGCATACAAGACCACTACGGGATTCTCACCTTATCGACTTGTCTATGGAAAAGCATGCCACCTTCCAGTTGAACTCGAACACAGAGCTTACTGGGTAGTACAAAAATGCAATCTCAATGAAAACCTAACTAAGGAACACCGGATTCTACAACTGAACGAATTGGATGAGTGGAGGCTCAAAGCCTATGAAAATTCACATCAGTTCAAGATGACAAGTAAACTCCGGCATGACAGACGACTTAGAGCCCAGAAAAATTTTGAACCAGGAGACAAGGTATTATTGTACAACTCACGTTTAAAATATTTCCCAGGAAAGCTGCGTAGCTGTTGGTCAGGACCATTCACAATCACGAAAGTATCACCTTTCGGAGCATGTGACATAATGGATTTTGATGGCATTATTCAAAAAGTAAACGGACAACGCCTGAAGATTTACAGAGAGTCGTTTAACTCGTCCGAGCTGACTGTGTACTTCATAGAATAAGGGAGTATCTCTTTCATTTTATTTCATGTTTTGTTATTTATTTCAGTACTCTATGTTTTTTTCTTACCCGTAGTTAGTTGAATAAGTGTGGTGTAAGAATTCTTTGTGTTTTGTTGTTTTATTTCTTATTTTCAAATAAGTGTGGGGTAGTTAGTTATGCATGAACACTGAGGACAGTGCCAGAATTAAGTGTGGGGTAGCAGTGCATGGTGCACTGTAGCAGTTTGCAAAATTTTTTTTGCATGTTTTTGCTTATTTTCCCCATATTTTCACACCCTTCCAAAAAAGTTTTCAAAATTCTTCAAAATTTTCCGTCTCTCAGACTACTAACTGCAGTATGCTTAGTTAAACAATTGCTTATGTCTATGATATGTAGGTAGTATGTTATGGTTAGTAGGAGATAGTTGATGACTATTGCTGAACTAATTGATTAGGAATAGGGAATTCCTGATAACTGAGCACAACTTTGTCTGGATTAGAGACCTCAGCCAATTGCCTGTTCGAGACTTAACTAGATAAAATTAGACCAGTTGTGGATATATTGGCAGTTAGAATGACTAGATGAGACTCTGAGCTAAAAGTGAAAAGAAATAAAAGGAAGTTAATCAAATAAGGGTAGTTTGCCAGCGGCCTTCGCTACTCGAGCACCACTCCTTCGGGGAATTTAAAGTCTGATGCCCTAAGGTCGTGTAGATCTGGGAGTCATCGGAGTGGAACTCGCTACATGGGTAGTTGAAGTTGACGTGTTCTAAGCAGACTCAAAATACCCTTAATCTATAAAGAAAATAACTAAATGCTAAAACATTAAAAATCTGATCACCAAAGCTCAGAACTAAAAAAGTTGTTTGTTGTTAATATGTCTAGCGATGGGTCGAAGTGTTATCTGGTAGTAGTTAAGACAAGAGTACATTGTGTTGACTATCTGGTCTAGACTAGTACACACACTACACATCAGGAAGACCCTGTGACTAAGAAAAAAGTTCAACCTAGTTGTTGATTTGTTTTCTGCCTGATCATAACAAGCTACTAAAAACATCTGAGACCTTGTCATAGCAACCTAACCAGTTAGACCTGTGTTAAGACTTGTCTGAAGAATTTTTGGAATAAAAACATGACTAGGAATTTAAGTGACTGCACTACAGTTTAGAATCACTAACTTCAGGTAGACTTTGCTTGAGGACAAGCAAAAAGATAAGTGTGGGGTTATCTGATACGCGAAAATCGTATCACTTTTTAGCATGTTTTTATATATGATTTAGGGTGAAATTGAGAGTAAATTGATCTTAAATGTTTATTATTTACTTAATTTCACAGTTTTTATGATTTTGGAAGTGTCAGGTGAAAAGTAGACGAAAACAGCAAATTTTGGGGCAAAAACGCAATTTTTGGAAATGTTGACTTGGTCAAAGGGTCAGGACGGGCGTCCCGACCCAGTCAAAGCACCGGGACGGGCATCCCGACTTGGTCAACAGACCAGGATGGGCGTCCCAATCCGGGACAGGCATCCCGAACCTCCAGATCAAGTTCCACATCGATTTTTTTGATGAAAAATCACCCCGGGAAGCTGCTATAAATACCTCAGGCCTCCAGCAGTTGAAATCATTCCTCTCCACTCGATCTGAGTCATTAAGTGGTTTCCAGTGTACACTTCTCTAGTACACAACTCACTCAGAGACTCGGATCTCAATTTTCTTTCTTGTTAGTGTTTTGTTTTAGTTTCTGAGAAATAGTCTCAGATTTTTGGCTTACATAGATAGGTTCGTTTCTGGTATTCATAGAATACCCGGGATTTCATTAGGAGATCCTAAGAGGGCTCTAGGCGTTTGAAGAGTCAGTCCACAAGGCTGGGCTTAAGCTGGGTATTAAGGTAAAGCCCAGTTACTAGGCTGAGGAAGCGTCCTCCGACGATTCTGGCGAGCAGAGTCGGGTCAAGCAATACGACATATACAGCAGTACGCTCCATCGGCGAGACTTCGTAAAGGGTGATTTCTTTATGGCATCGGTTCCCCTGTCCCTCTCTTATATGTTGTTACTGTGTTTGCCCAAATAATAGTTTGAATACCAGATTATGATTGTTATGAATATTTGTGATATATGTTGAAGTTATAATGTTTTTCTAGAAATGGCCACCTTCTTAAATATCCATTATGTCTACATGTCTATTGTCATTCTTTTAAACTGAAATTAGGGTTATTGACAATTCCTAACCACAGTCTATTCATAACCTGTTTAGTTTAACATGCATCAATTAGTATTGGTGTCTGCCATACTAGATAAAATAATCTGCGGAACACCCTGTTGGTTGAAAGTAGTCTAGGTAGGCTGAGTAGAGTTTTATGCCGGCGGTTATGAGACGAGCGGTATGATCCCCAAAGTGACATAGGGCGTTCATTGATGACTTTAGTCCGAGCCGTGAGTAGGGCCGTTACCCTTAACGATGGGGCGGTAGCGTAGAAACTCAGATGTGGTAACCTTTAGACACAGAACATAGTTGCAATCCAGGCCAAGACATGTCTAAAATACTCAAATATAGGTCAATCAACGTATAGTAACAGTATAACATAAAATCAGGATCTCGTCTATAAAACATTTTCAGGTTTAGTTAGACTTAACCCTAGTGGAGAATGAATCACCCTCTCATCAAAGTTATTGATGAAGATTGCATAACTGGATGATAAGATAAGAGTTAGGAATAAAGGCTAGTTACTACTAAGCCGTTACCACTTCCCTGGGAGTACGATATTTATTTAATAAAATCGTAGATACTTTCCAATAGACTAGCTACACGATAGGTACTCTGCATTAGGTTCTGGCTGATTAAGTGACACCATAGAGACTAAATGTGACAATTAGTCAATCACAGTCCTTAATTATTCATAATCCACATAGGGTAAAATAACACCTATTTAGCATATCGACCGGAACTGCATCAATAGGTACTCTGCCTTAGGTTCTGATTGATTAAGTGACAGTATTGAGACTAAATGTGAGAATTAGTCAGGATAAGTCCTTAATTACTCATAATCAACATAGGGTAAAACAACACCTATTTTAGTATATCAGTCGGAAGCTCATCACTTTCTCGTTAGAATATTCAGAGGCTTGTCTATTAAAGAAAACTTATTTCCTGATTCGTCTAATAAACCTAGCATGACCTAAGAAAATTCTAAAATGATATTTCTTCCAAATTAAAACCTAAGCCAAAAATTGACAGCTAAAAAAAAATTTATTTCCTCATTTCCATTTTTTTCGAAACAAAATAATAGAAATAACAAACAAACACGAAAACTGTAAACATGAAAAATTTATTTCTTTAATTTTCTGGAAAATAATATTTTTCAGAAAATATAATTTTTAAAAGCAAAATTGTAAACAAGAAAAGAATTTATTTTGTATTTTTACTTTTTATATTTTTATATTTTATTTTTTTCGAAAGCAATTTAAATTTCCTTAATAAAGTTTTAGAATAATTTTATAAAATTTGATTATCCTAAATGTCTTAATTTCAGATAATATCTAAAATTAATTTGTTATGATAACCTATATTTCGGAAACTGATTGTCTAACTAGCATAAAATAAATGTTATGTCTAAGGTATAGATTACTACCGTTACCTATCATAAGTCTCTAGAATCTTGATCAGGAATCCTAAATTCGTTATGATATTTCCCTGGAAAGGGCGCCAAAAATCTGATGGGTTTCCGACTGATATACTAAAATAGGTGTTGTTTTACCCTATGTTGACTATGAGTAATTAAGGACTTAGCCTGACTAATTGTCACATTTAGTCTCTATACTCTCACTTAATCAATCAGAACCTAAGGCGGAGTACCTATTGTGTAGCTAGTCTATTGGAAAGTATCTACGATTTTAATTAGATTAATTATCGTACTCCCAGGGAAGTGGTAACGACTTAGTAGTAACTATCCTCTTACCCTAACTCTTATCTTATGATCCAATTATGCAATCGTTCATTAATATCTTTGATGAGAGTGTGATTCATTCTCCACTAGGTTTAAGTCTATTTAAACCTAAAAGTGTTTTACAGATAATATTCTAATTCTCTGTTATAATGTTCCTACATGTTGATTGACCTATCTTCGAGTATTTTAGATATATCTTGGCCTAGATTGCAATTATGTAGTGAGTCTAAAGGTGTACCACATCTGAGTTACCTGATAAACCGCCCTACCTTAATGACAGCCCTACTCACGGTTCGAGCTAAAGGCATCCATGAAAGTCCTATGTCACTTAGGAGATCATTTTAAAAATTACTGAATAAAATAAAAGACCCTTTTAAAAAGTTTGAAAATAAAAAGTAGGGGTCAATTATTTAAGTTTAGTTCAAACAATTTATTTGCTTCAAAAGGAAAAAGAATCTTCCCTTTTTCAATGGCATTTATTTCTGATTTCTCGCATCTCTATGCGCATAGCTCTCTCCTCCCTTGCCTGCCCTACTCATTCGTATGTTAGCTAACTCCTGTAGTATCTGTGCACCTTGCCTTTACTGGAGGCTCACTGTGGCCCTGAGTTGGTCCATTGGCTGTGATGTTCAGAATGCTCTGTTTTGAATGACACAGTCTGCTTGCGATCGCTTGATCCATCTGGTAAATCATGTGAGTCAAAGTATCTATCTGCATGGACAAAATTGACTGAGAAACCATTAGTACTTCCCCGGATGAAGGGGTGTGCTCGTTAGGCACTGGAGTGTACTCAGGAGATGTTGGTGAGTTTTGGGTTTGGTCAAGGGGTGGTGGATTTCTAGGAACTCTCTGGACTGGAGTGTGAAACTGAAGATCTTTGAGGTTCTTCTCTCGGAGGAAAGGTTTCTTCAGAAGGATCTTCTTCCGTGGGACTGGGCTCACGGGTGTTCAGCAATATTCTCACTAAGTCACTAGTGTCTAGGCTTGAGTTTATTTCTATAGGTTGTGGAGGAGGGTTCTCCGTGGTATTTTGGTTCAGGCCTAGATGGTCCTTCTAGTTTTGTCTTCTTTCGACCTGAGTGTCAGGGTTTTCTGCTTTCTTTGCTTGGTTCGTAGCTGCTCTTGTTCTCTCATCAATGAGTGTAAAGTGGTTAGGATAAAGTAGCAAATAACAAAGACAGAAAGAAAAACAAGAACAACAAGAAAAATATTTTGAGTTTTAAATTTTTAACATTTTTTTCTTTTTATATTTATTCGAAAGCAGTTTAAATTTCCTCAATATGGTTTTAGAATAATTTTCTAAAATTTGATTATCCTAAGTGTCTTAATTTTAGATAATGTCTAAAATTAATTAGTTATGATAACCCTATATTTCAGAAATTGATTGTCTAACTAACATAAAATAAGTGTGAGGTCTAAGGTCTAGGTTACTACCGTTACCTATCATAAGTCTCTAGAATTTTGATCAGGAATCCTAAATTCATTATGATATTTCCCCGGCAACGACGCCAAATATCTGATGGGTTTCCGACTGATATACTAAAATAGGTGTTGTTTTACCCTATGTTGATTATGAGTAATTAAGAACTTAGCATGACTAATTGTCACATTTAGTCTCTATACTCTCACTTAATCAATCAGAACCTAAGGCGGAGTACCTATTGTGTAGCTAGTCTATTGGAAAGTATCTACGATTTTAATTAGATTAATTATCGTACTCCCAGGGAAGTGGTAACGACTTAGTAGTAACTATCCTCTTACCCTAACTCTTATCTTATGATCCAATTATGCAATCGTTCATTAATATCTTTGATGAGAGTGTGATTCATTCTCCACTAGGTTTAAGTCTATTTAAACCTAAAAGTGTTTTACAGATAATGTTCTAATTCTCTGTTATAATGTTCCTACATGTTGATTGACCTATCTTCGAGTATTTTAGATATATCTTGGCCTAGATTGCAATTATGTAGTGAGTCTAAAGGTGTACCACATCTGAGTTACCTGAAAACCGCCCTACCTTAATGACAGCCCTACTCACGGTTCGAGCTAAAGGCATCCATGAAAGTCCTATGTCACTTAGGAGATCATGCCGCTCGCCCTAACGCCCGGCATAAACACACAACTCAGCCTACTTAGACTACTCTAACAAACATGGTGATCTATAGGTTATTTCATCTAATATGGCAAACATTAATGCTTTCCGACGGGAAAGTCCTAAATTAATGCTTGTTAAACTAAACAGGTTATGATTAGACCGTGGTTAGGAGTTGTCTATAACCCTACATTTAGTTTAAAAGAAACTACATTAGACATGCAGACATAATGAAAGTTAAGTTGGTGACCATTTCCGGAAAATCATAAAGTACTTCAACATGCATAACACATATTCATAAAATCATAATCCAATAGTCATAATTAATGTATGGACGAACACAGTACAGACATATAAAGTGAGGGACAAGGGGACCTATGCCATAAAGTATTCACCCTTTACGTAGTCCGTTGATGGAGCAAACTTGTATATGTTGGACTGCTTGACCTGACTTTGCTCGACAGAACCTTCGGAGGACGCTTCCTTAGCCTAGTAGCTGGACTTTACCTTAATACCCAGCTTAAGCACAACATTGTTGACTGACTCTTCGAACGCATAGTGCCCTCTTAGGATCTCCTAACGAAATCTCGGGTATTCTATGAATACCAAAAATGAACCTATCTAGTCGTATCCTAGGATCTAAGACAGACTCTCAGAAACAAAGAACACGAGACACTATCTAAGAATATAAATAAACCTATACTAAAACCTGAGAACACTAAGTGACTTGTATACTATGGAAAACTGTATACTTGAAGTCACTAAATGACTTAAATCGAGTGTAGAGGAATGATTTGAACTGAGGAATGCCTGAGGTATTTATAGTAGGGGAACTAAGTGAATTTCTCTCAAAAGTTCGATGTGGGACTTTGACCAGGCATCCGGGACGCCCGTCCTAGATCTGGGATGCCCGTCTCGACTTGTTGACCAGGTCAGGATGGCTGTCCCAAGTCCTGGACGCCCGTCCTGGTCTATTGACCAGGTCAGGACGCCCATCCCGACTTCCGAACTTCTAAAAATCACGTTTTTGCCCTAAAATTTGCCATTTGCTTCTACTTTTCACCTGGCACTTCCAAAATCACGAAAACTATGAAATTGAGTTAATAACAATCAATTAAGAGCGATTTAACACCAATTTCATCCTAAATTATGCCTAAAAACATGCTAAAAAAGTGATATGATTTATGCATATCATATAACCCCACACTTAGCTTTTTGCTTGTCCTCAAGCAAAGTCTATCTGAAGTTAGTGATTTTAAATCATAGGTGCAGTCACTTACAATTTCTAGCCATGTTTTTACTCCAAAATTTATCACTGAATCAAATAATTCACAACACAAGTCTAACTGGTTAAGTTGTTATGACAAGGTCTCAAATGTCTCTAGTAGATTATCATGGTCAAGCAGGTTTAACAACTTAATAACTAGATTGAACTCTTCTCTCAATCACAAGGTATTCCTGATGTGTAGTGTGTGTACTAGTCCATACTAGATTGTCAACACAATATACTCTCATCTCGACTATTACCAGATAATACTTCGACTTGTCGCTAGACATACTAACAATAAACAACTTTCTAAGTTCTGAGCCTTGGTGACCAGATTTCTAATTAAGCATTTATTGATTTTTATTCTTTTATTGATTTTTCCATGGTATTTTGAGTCTGCTTTCACACGTTAACTTTAACTACCCATGTAGCGAGTCCCACTTCGATGATTCCCAGACCTACACGACCTTAGGGCATTAGGCTTTAAGTTCCCCTAAGGAGTGGTGCTCGAGTATTAACTCTCTTTATTTTTCTTTTCACTTCTAGCTCAGAGCATCATCAAGTCATTTTGATTGCCAATACATCCTCAATTGGTCTAATCTTATCTAGTTAAGTTTTGAAAAGGTATTTGGCTGAGGTCTCTAATCCAAACTAAGTTGTGCTCAATTATCAGGAATTCCCTATTTCTAATCGATAAAGTCAAGAAAGTCATCACGTTGTCTCCTACTGATCATAACATTCTACCTACATATCTTAGACATCAGCAATGTTTTACCAATCATACTGCATTTTGAAGTCTGAAAGAGTGAAAATTTTTTAAATTTCTTTTGGAAGGGTGTGAAAATACAGGAAAAACATGCAAATATCATGCAAAAATGTTTTCCTACTACAGTGCAATGTGCACTGCTACCCCACACTTAAGTCTGACATTGTCCTCAGTGTTCATGCATATCTAAATTACCCCACACTTATTTGACTAACTAAGGGTAAGAAAGAAAGTAAAGCAATGAAAGAAATAACAAAATATAATAAAAGAAACAAATGCTGTTATGTCATATCAATCATCGTCATACAGAGATTCATATTCCATACAGCCCAGACATGATCACACACATAAAGCAAAAGCAACAAAAGAAAGAAAAAGAAAAGGAAAAGAAAAAACTAAGAACCCGGCTCATCGTCATCGGGTGGATGGAAGTCTGTTGAAAAGTAGACCTCTAGGTCTTCGACTAGTCGGGAGGTCTGTTGAAAAATCTCCTCGACCATGCTGTTGGTCATGGTGATGCTATCTTATATCATCGACATCCGCCTCTCGATGTTTTCCATATCCCGGCTATGTCGGGCTGTGAGTTCTACCAATCCGTGTGACATATGTCGCTCAAAGGCGGTGCGTGGAACGAATGTCTTGGTCGGAGGTATATGTGTTGGGACCGATCCTGGTGTCGATGCCTGTCCTTGATGCTCCGTGTGGATGGAGTAGCGCCCAGTTGCATCCCGTACAACCATCCCCATGTTCCGTAGAATGGTAAGGTCCGTAGGAATGGTGGTCGGGGCAACCTGGGTCAGCTCCGAGCCCTCGATGTCCAACTCCAAGTAGTGAGCTATCCTGGTGATGAACGGTCCGAGCCCCAGACACTGTTTTCGAGTGTCTGTAGTGAAACCCCGCATGATGACAGTAATAAGTCGAGCCATCTCTACTGTGGAACCCATATGCATGTTGGCCAGGAGGAATGTCTCCATTTGGGTGACATTCTCGGGGGCCGCCCGACGTCCTGATAGAGTGTGTGCTATAATGGCATGTAAATAGCGAAGAGCAGGATGAATACCTGTGGCTTTCGCAAAGCCATGCTGGTATGGAGCACCCGTCGTACAAATCAGAGCCCATGCGGTGGAGACGTCTGCAGAAGTGAAGTCTCGAACTACTGTGGTGTAGGCAGGCGTATCCAACTCATCTGCCAGATACCCAAGGCGATGCCGAACTTTGCCATGCTCATCGATCGATCCATTTTGCCCAGACGGAATGTGATGTGCTCCTGCTGGAATGTAAATGAAGCGTAGAACTCACATACCAGCTCTAGGTAGGTCGGCTTAGTGATGATGAAGACTCAACTGTAGGGTAGTACATTGAGTATGCATCAGACCTCCTGCTCAACTCCCAGTGTCTGTACTACTGCCCAATCAAGCGTTCTGCCAACCAGTATGGTGCGTCCGATATATCCATGACATCTCTCCTGGTATGCTGGAATGGAGGGAAAAGCATAAAAGGGTGTGCCACAGATGTGACGGTCATGAAAGAAGTGATACGAGAGCGTTTGGGAGCCATTTAGTTGAGAACGTTCGAGAGACTTTGAGAATTTAGGCAGGAAAGAAGATTTGAATTCGAATTCTGGAGGTGAATTTGAATTCGGAAGGATGGATTTTGGTTAGGGAAGGATTTTGAATTTCTGGCGGGAAATTCGAATTTTGGAAGGAAATTCAAAAAGTTCAAATTTTGGAGGGAAATTTGAGTTTTGAAATTTTAAGAGGTTCCCAAAAATTTGTAGAGAGAAGGTGGAGAGAATTTTGTAGAGAGATGATTTTTTGTGGTTGGTTTGAGAGAAAATGAAGAAAAATGGCATTTTTGTAGAAGGGGCGGCCTTTGGGACGCTTGTCCTGGGTTTTCTCGGGATGCGTGCCACTTCCGGATTTTTTTTCATGATTCCCTGCAAATCTTAGTACACCAAAACAATCATAATATTTAACAAGTTTTCATGTTTAGCCTATCAAATTCAGAAGCTGTTAAAAACTCTTTGTAAAAATATCTCAAACACTTTTTCAAAAATCATAACTACCCTAATCATATCCTAACCTTTATTCAGCAAGAATTATAGAAAAACAAAAGATTAATTTTATCCAACTTATTAATGAAAAATAAACTGTATTCGTAACACATTTGTTTTTCATAAAGAATTTGAAAAATAAAATGTTTGAAGAAAAATTACTGAATAAAATAAAAGACCCTTTTAAAAAGTTTGAAAATAAAAAGTAGGGGTCAATTATTTAAGTTTAGTTCAAACAATTTATTTGCTTCAAAAGGAAAAAGAATCTTCCCTTTTTCAATGGCATTTATTTCTGATTTCTCGCATCTCTATGCGCATAGCTCTCATCTCCTCCCTTTGCCTGCCCTACTCACTTCGTATGTTAGCTAACTCCTGTAGTATCTGTGCACCTTGCCTTTACTGGAGGCTCACTGTGGCCCTGAGTTGGTCCATATTGGCTGTGATGTTCAGAATGCTCTGTTTTGAATGACACAGTCTGCTTGCGATCGCTTGATCCATCTGGTAAATCATGTGAGTCAAAGTATCTATCTGCATGGACAAAATTGACTGAGAACCATTAGTACTTCCCCCGGATGAAGGGGTGTGCTCGTTAGGCACTGGAGTGTACTCAGGAGATGTTGGTGAGTTTTGGGTTTGGTCAAGGGGTGGTGGATTTCTAGGAACTCTCTGGACTGGAGTGTGAACTGAAGATCTTTGAGGTTCTTCTCGGAGGAAAGGTTTCTTCAGAAGGATCTTCTTCCGTGGGACTGGGCTCACGGGTGTTCAGCAATCTTCTCACTAAGTCACTAGTGTCTAGGCTTGAGTTTATTTCTATAGGTTGTGGAGGAGGGTTCTCCCGTGGTATTTCTGGTTCAGGCCTAGATGGTCCTTCTAGTTTTGTCTTCTTTCGACCTTGAGTGTCAGGGTTTTCTGCTTTCTTTGCTTGGTTCGTAGCTGCTCTTGTTCTCTTCATCAATGAGTGTAAAGTCTGGTTAGGATAAAGTAGCAAATAACAAAGACAGAAAGAAAAACAAGAACAACAAGAAAAATATTTTTGAGTTTTAAATTTTTAACATTTTTTTCTTTTTATATTTTATTTCGAAAGCAGTTAAATTTCCTCAATATGGTTTTAGAATAATTTTCTAAAATTTGATTATCCTAAGTGTCTTAATTTTAGATAATGTCTAAAATTAATTAGTTATGATAACCCTATATTTCAGAAATTGATTGTCTAACTAACATAAAATAAGTGTGAGGTCTAAGGTCTAGGTTACTACCGTTACCTATCATAAGTCTCTAGAATTTTGATCAGGAATCCTAAATTCATTATGATATTTCCCCGGCAACGACGCCAAATATCTGATGGGTTTCCGACTGATATACTAAAATAGGTGTTGTTTTACCCTATGTTGATTATGAGTAATTAAGAACTTAGCATGACTAATTGTCACATTTAGTCTCTATACTCTCACTTAATCAATCAGAACCTAAGGCGGAGTACCTATTGTGTAGCTAGTCTATTGGAAAGTATCTACGATTTTAATTAGATTAATTATCGTACTCCCAGGGAAGTGGTAACGACTTAGTAGTAACTATCCTCTTACCCTAACTCTTATCTTATGATCCAATTATGCAATCGTTCATTAATATCTTTGATGAGAGTGTGATTCATTCTCCACTAGGTTTAAGTCTATTTAAACCTAAAAGTGTTTTACAGATAATGTTCTAATTCTCTGTTATAATGTTCCTACATGTTGATTGACCTATCTTCGAGTATTTTAGATATATCTTGGCCTAGATTGCAATTATGTAGTGAGTCTAAAGGTGTACCACATCTGAGTTACCTGATAAACCGCCCTACCTTAATGACAGCCCTACTCACGGTTCGAGCTAAAGGCATCCATGAAAGTCCTATGTCACTTAGGAGATCATGCCGCTCGCCCTAACGCCGGCATAAACACACAAACTCAGCCTACTTAGACTACTCTAACAAACATGGTGATCTATAGGTTATTTCATCTAATATGGCAAACATTAATGCTTTCCGACGGGAAAGTCCTAAATTAATGCTTGTTAAACTAAACAGGTTATGATTAGACCGTGGTTAGGAGTTGTCTATAACCCTACATTTAGTTTAAAAGAAACTACATTAGACATGCAGACATAATGAAAGTTAAGTTGGTGACCATTTCCGGAAAATCATAAAGTACTTCAACATGCATAACACATATTCATAAAATCATAATCCAATAGTCATAATTAATGTATGGACGAACACAGTACAGACATATAAAGTGAGGGACAAGGGGACCTATGCCATAAGTATTCACCCTTTACGTAGTCCGTTGATGGAGCAACTGCTTGTATATGTTGGACTGCTTGACCTGACTTTGCTCGACAGAACCTTCGGAGGACGCTTCCTTAGCCTAGTAGCTGGACTTTACCTTAATACCCAGCTTAAGCACAACATTGTTGACTGACTCTTCGAACGCATAGTGCCCTCTTAGGATCTCCTAACGAAATCTCGGGTATTCTATGAATACCAAAAATGAACCTATCTAGTCGTATCCTAGGATCTAAGACAGACTCTCAGAAACAAAGAACACGAGACACTATCTAAGAATATAAATAAACCTATACTAAAACCTGAGAACACTAAGTGACTTGTATACTATGGAAACTGTATACTTGAAGTCACTAAATGACTTAAATCGAGTGTAGAGGAATGATTTGAACTGAGGAATGCCTGAGGTATTTATAGTAGGGGAACTAAGTGAATTTCTCTCAAAAGTTCGATGTGGGACTTTGACCAGGCATCCGGGACGCCCGTCCTAGATCTGGGATGCCCGTCTCGACTTGTTGACCAGGTCAGGATGGCTGTCCCAAGTCCTGGACGCCCGTCCTGGTCTATTGACCAGGTCAGGACGCCCATCCCGACTTCCGAACTTCTAAAAATCACGTTTTTGCCCTAAAATTTGCCATTTGCTTCTACTTTTCACCTGGCACTTCCAAAATCACGAAAACTATGAAATTGAGTTAATAACAATCAATTAAGAGCGATTTAACACCAATTTCATCCTAAATTATGCCTAAAAACATGCTAAAAAAGTGATATGATTTATGCATATCATATAACCCCACACTTAGCTTTTTGCTTGTCCTCAAGCAAAGTCTATCTGAAGTTAGTGATTTTAAATCATAGGTGCAGTCACTTACAATTTCTAGCCATGTTTTTACTCCAAAATTTATCACTGAATCAAATAATTCACAACACAAGTCTAACTGGTTAAGTTGTTATGACAAGGTCTCAAATGTCTCTAGTAGATTATCATGGTCAAGCAGGTTTAACAACTTAATAACTAGATTGAACTCTTCTCTCAATCACAAGGTATTCCTGATGTGTAGTGTGTGTACTAGTCCATACTAGATTGTCAACACAAATACTCTCATCTCGACTATTACCAGATAATACTTCGACTTGTCGCTAGACATACTAACAATAAACAACTTTCTAAGTTCTGAGCCTTGGTGACCAGATTTCTAATTAAGCATTTATTGATTTTTATTCTTTTATTGATTTTTCCATGGTATTTTGAGTCTGCTTTCACACGTTAACTTTAACTACCCATGTAGCGAGTCCCACTTCGATGATTCCCAGACCTACACGACCTTAGGGCATTAGGCTTTAAGTTCCCCTAAGGAGTGGTGCTCGAGTATTAACTCTCTTTATTTTTCTTTTCACTTCTAGCTCAGAGCATCATCAAGTCATTTTGATTGCCAATACATCCTCAATTGGTCTAATCTTATCTAGTTAAGTTTTGAAAAGGTATTTGGCTGAGGTCTCTAATCCAAACTAAGTTGTGCTCAATTATCAGGAATTCCCTATTTCTAATCGATAAAGTCAAGAAAGTCATCACGTTGTCTCCTACTGATCATAACATTCTACCTACATATCTTAGACATCAGCAATGTTTTACCAATCATACTGCATTTTGAAGTCTGAAAGAGTGAAAATTTTTTAAATTTCTTTTGGAAGGGTGTGAAAATACAGGAAAAACATGCAAATATCATGCAAAAATGTTTTCCTACTACAGTGCAATGTGCACTGCTACCCCACACTTAAGTCTGACATTGTCCTCAGTGTTCATGCATATCTAAATTACCCCACACTTATTTGACTAACTAAGGGTAAGAAAGAAAGTAAAGCAATGAAAGAAATAACAAAATATAACAAAAGAAACAAATGCTGTTATGTCATATCAATCATCGTCATACAGAGATTCATATTCCATACAGCCCAGACATGATCACACACATAAAGCAAAAGCAACAAAAGAAAGAAAAAGAAAAGGAAAAGAAAAAACTAAGAACCCGGCTCATCGTCATCGGGTGGATGGAAGTCTGTTGAAAAGTAGACCTCTAGGTCTTCGACTAGTCGGGAGGTCTGTTGAAAAATCTCCTCGACCATGCTGTTGGTCATGGTGATGCTATCTTATATCATCGACATCCGCCTCTCGATGTTTTCCATATCCCGGCTATGTCGGGCTGTGAGTTCTACCAATCCGTGTGACATATGTCGCTCAAAGGCGGTGCGTGGAACGAATGTCTTGGTCGGAGGTATATGTGTTGGGACCGATCCTGGTGTCGATGCCTGTCCTTGATGCTCCGTGTGGATGGAGTAGCGCCCAGTTGCATCCCGTACAACCATCCCCATGTTCCGTAGAATGGTAAGGTCCGTAGGAATGGTGGTCGGGGCAACCTGGGTCAGCTCCGAGCCCTCGATGTCCAACTCCAAGTAGTGAGCTATCCTGGTGATGAACGGTCCGAGCCCCAGACACTGTTTTCGAGTGTCTGTAGTGAAACCCCGCATGATGACAGTAATAAGTCGAGCCATCTCTACTGTGGAACCCATATGCATGTTGGCCAGGAGGAATGTCTCCATTTGGGTGACATTCTCGGGGGCCGCCCGACGTCCTGATAGAGTGTGTGCTATAATGGCATGTAAATAGCGAAGAGCAGGATGAATACCTGTGGCTTTCGCAAAGCCATGCTGGTATGGAGCACCCGTCGTACAAATCAGAGCCCATGCGGTGGAGACGTCTGCAGAAGTGAAGTCTCGAACTACTGTGGTGTAGGCAGGCGTATCCAACTCATCCCTCTGCCAGATACCCAAGGCGATGCCGAACTTTGCCATGCTCATCGATCGATCCATTTTGCCCAGACGGAATGTGATGTGCTCCTGCTGGAATGTAAATGAAGCGTAGAACTCACATACCAGCTCTAGGTAGGTCGGCTTAGTGATGATGAAGACTCAACTGTAGGGTAGTACATTGAGTATGCATCAGACCTCCTGCTCAACTCCCAGTGTCTGTACTACTGCCCAATCAAGCGTTCTGCCAACCAGTATGGTGCGTCCGATATATCCATGACATCTCTCCTGGTATGCTGGAATGGAGGGAAAAGCATAAAAGGGTGTGCCACAGATGTGACGGTCATGAAAGAAGTGATACGAGAGCGTTTGGGAGCCATTTAGTTGAGAACGTTCGAGAGACTTTGAGAATTTAGGCAGGAAAGAAGATTTGAATTCGAATTCTGGAGGTGAATTTGAATTCGGAAGGATGGATTTTGGTTAGGGAAGGATTTTGAATTTCTGGCGGGAAATTCGAATTTTGGAAGGAAATTCAAAAAGTTCAAATTTTGGAGGGAAATTTGAGTTTTGAAATTTTAAGAGGTTCCCAAAAATTTGTAGAGAGAAGGTGGAGAGAATTTTGTAGAGAGATGATTTTTTGTGGTTGGTTTGAGAGAAAATGAAGAAAAATGGCATTTTTGTAGAAGGGGCGGCCTTTGGGACGCTTGTCCAGAATCGGGACGCTTGTCCTGGGTTTTCTCGGGATGCGTGCCACTTCCGGATTTTTTTTTCATGATTCCCTGCAAATCTTAGTACACCAAAACAATCATAATATTTAACAAGTTTTCATGTTTAGCCTATCAAATTCAGAAGCTGTTAAAAACTCTTTGTAAAAATGTCTCAAACACTTTTTCAAAAATCATAACTACCCTAATCATATCCTAACCTTTATTCAGCAAGAATTATAGAAAAACAAAAGATTAATTTTATCCAACTTATTAATGAAAAATAAACTGTATTCGTAACACATTTGTTTTTCATAAAGAATTTGAAAAATAAAATGTTTGAAGAAAATTACTGAATAAAATAAAACCCTTTTAAAAAGTTTGAAAATAAAAAGTAGGGGTCAATTATTTAAGTTTAGTTCAAATAATTTATTTGCTTCAAAAGGAAAAAGAATCTTCCCTTTTTCAATGGCATTTATTTCTGATTTCTCGCATCTCTATGCGCATAGCTCTCATCTCCTCCCTTTGCCTGCCCTACTCACTTCGTATGTTAGCTAACTCCTGTAGTATCTGTGCACCTTGCCTTTACTGGAGGCTCACTGTGGCCCTGAGTTGGTCCATATTGGCTGTGATGTTCAGAATGCTCTGTTTTGAATGACACAGTCTGCTTGCGATCGCTTGATCCATCTGGTAAATCATGTGAGTCAAAGTATCTATCTGCATGGACAAAATTGACTGAGAACCATTAGTACTTCCCCCGGATGAAGGGGTGTGCTCGTTAGGCACTGGAGTGTACTCAGGAGATGTTGGTGAGTTTTGGGTTTGGTCAAGGGGTGGTGGATTTCTAGGAACTCTCTGGACTGGAGTGTGAACTGAAGATCTTTGAGGTTCTTCTCTCGGAGGAAAGGTTTCTTCAGAAGGATCTTCTTCCGTGGGACTGGGCTCACGGGTGTTCAGCAATCTTCTCACTAAGTCACTAGTGTCTAGGCTTGAGTTTATTTCTATAGGTTGTGGAGGAGGGTTCTCCCGTGGTATTTCTGGTTCAGGCCTAGATGGTCCTTCTAGTTTTGTCTTCTTTCGACCTTGAGTGTCAGGGTTTTCTGCTTTCTTTGCTTGGTTCGTAGCTGCTCTTGTTCTCTTCATCAATGAGTGTAAAGTCTGGTTAGGATAAAGTAGCAAATAACAAAGACAGAAAGAAAACAAGAACAACAAGAAAAATTTTTGAGTTTTAAATTTTTAACATTTTTTTCTTTTATATTTTTTTCGAAAGCAGTTAAATTTCCTCAATATGGTTTTAGAATAATTTTCTAAAATTTGATTATCCTAAGTGTCTTAATTTTAGATAATGTCTAAAATTAATTAGTTATGATAACCCTATATTTCAGAAATTGATTGTCTAACTAACATAAATAAGTGTGAGGTCTAAGGTCTAGGTTACTACCGTTACCTATCATAAGTCTCTAGAATTTTGATCAGGAATCCTAAATTCATTATGATATTTCCCCGGCAACGACGCCAAATATCTGATGGGTTTCCGACTGAATATACTAAAATAGGTGTTGTTTTACCCTATGTTGATTATGAGTAATTAAGAACTTAGCATGACTAATTGTCACATTTAGTCTCTATACTCTCACTTAATCAATCAGAACCTAAGGCGGAGTACCTATTGTGTAGCTAGTCTATTGGAAAGTATCTACGATTTTAATTAGATTAATTATCGTACTCCCAGGGAAGTGGTAACGACTTAGTAGTAACTATCCTCTTACCCTAACTCTTATCTTATGATCCAATTATGCAATCGTTCATTAATATCTTTGATGAGAGTGTGATTCATTCTCCACTAGGTTTAAGTCTATTTAAACCTAAAAGTGTTTTACAGATAATGTTCTAATTCTCTGTTATAATGTTCCTACATGTTGATTGACCTATCTTCGAGTATTTTAGATATATCTTGGCCTAGATTGCAATTATGTAGTGAGTCTAAAGGTGTACCACATCTGAGTTACCTGATAAACCGCCCTACCTTAATGACAGCCCTACTCACGGTTCGAGCTAAAGGCATCCATGAAAGTCCTATGTCACTTAGGAGATCATGCCGCTCGCCCTAACGCCGGCATAAACACCAAACTCAGCCTACTTAGACTACTCTAACAAACATGGTGATCTATAGGTTATTTCATCTAATATGGCAAACATTAATGCTTTCCGACGGGAAAGTCCTAAATTAATGCTTGTTAAACTAAACAGGTTATGATTAGACCGTGGTTAGGAGTTGTCTATAACCCTACATTTAGTTTAAAAGAAACTACATTAGACATGCAGACATAATGAAAGTTAAGTTGGTGACCATTTCCGGAAAATCATAAAGTACTTCAACATGCATACACATATTCATAAAATCATAATCCAATAGTCATAATTAATGTATGGACGAACACAGTACAGACATATAAAGTGAGGGACAAGGGGACCTATGCCATAAAGTATTCACCCTTTACGTAGTCCGTTGATGGAGCAACTGCTTGTATATGTTGGACTGCTTGACCTGACTTTGCTCGACAGAACCTTCGGAGGACGCTTCCTTAGCCTAGTAGCTGGACTTTACCTTAATACCCAGCTTAAGCACAACATTGTTGACTGACTCTTCGAACGCATAGTGCCCTCTTAGGATCTCCTAACGAAATCTCGGGTATTCTATGAATACCAAAAATGAACCTATCTAGTCGTATCCTAGGATCTAAGACAGACTCTCAGAAACAAAGAACACGAGACACTATCTAAGAATATAAATAAACCTATCTAAAACCTGAGAACACTAAGTGACTTGTATACTATGGAAAACTGTATACTTGAAGTCACTAAATGACTTAAATCGAGTGTAGAGGAATGATTTGAACTGAGGAATGCCTGAGGTATTTATAGTAGGGGAACTAAGTGAATTTCTCTCAAAGTTTCGATGTGGGACTTTGACCAGGCATCCGGGACGCCCGTCCTAGATCTGGGATGCCCGTCTCGACTTGTTGACCAGGTCAGGATGGCTGTCCCAAGTCCTGGACGCCCGTCCTGTCTATTGACCGGTCAGGACGCCCATCCCGACTTCCTAACTTCTAAAAATCACGTTTTTGCCCTAAATTTGCCATTTGCTTCTACTTTTCACCTGGCACTTCCAAAATCACGAAAACTATGAATTGAGTTAATAACAATCAATTAAGAGCGATTTAAACACACACAATTTCATCCTAATTATGCCTAAAAACTGCTAAAAAAGTGATATGATTTATGCATATCATATACCCCACACTTAGCTTTTTGCTTGTCCTCAAGCAAAGTCTATCTGAAGTTAGTGATTTTAAATCATAGGTGCAGTCACTTACAATTTCTAGCCATGTTTTTACTCCAAAATTTATCACTGAATCAAATAATTCACAACACAAGTCTAACTGGTTAAGTTGTTATGACAAGGTCTCAAATGTCTCTAGAGATTATCATGGTCAAGCAGGTTTAACAACTTAATAACTAGATTGAACTCTTCTCTCAATCACAAGGTATTCCTGAGTGTAGTGTGTGTACTAGTCCATACTAGATTGTCAACACATATACTCTCATCTCGACTATTCCAGATAATACTTCGACTTGTCGCTAGACATACAACATAAATAAACAACTTTCTAAGTTCTGAGCCTTGGTGACCAGATTTCTAATTAAGCATTTATTGATTTTATTCTTTTATTGATTTTTCCATGGTATTTTGAGTCTGCTTTCAACACGTTAACTTTAACTACCCATGTAGCGAGTCCCACTTCGATGATTCCCAGACCTACACGACCTTAGGGCATTAGGCTTTAAGTTCCCCAAGGAGTGGTGCTCGAGTATTAACTCTCTTATTTTTCTTTTCACTTCTAGCTCAGAGCATCATCAAGTCATTTTGATTGCCAATACATCCTCAATTGGTCTAATCTTATCTAGTAAGTTTTGAAAAGGTATTTTGGCTGAGGTCCTAATCCAACTAAGTTGTGCTCAATTATCAGGAATTCCCTATTTCTAATTCGATAAAGTCAAGAAAGTCATCACGTTATCTCCTACTCTGATCATAACATTCTACCTACATATCTTAGACATCAGCAATGTTTACCAATCATACTGCATTTTGAAGTCTGAAAGAGTGAAAATTTTTTAAATTTCTTTTGGAAGGGTGTGAAAATACAGGAAAAAACATGCAAATATGCAAAAATGTTTTCCTACTACAGTGCAATGTGCACTGCTACCCCCACTTAAGTCTGACATTGTCCTCAGTGTTCATGCATATCTAATTACCCCACACTTTTTGACTAACTAAGGGTAAGAAAGAAAGTAAAGCATGAAAGAAATAACAAAATATAATAAAAGAACAAATGCTGTTATGTCATATCAATCATCGTCATACAGAATTCAATTCCATACAGCCCAGACAGATCACACACATAAAGCAAAAGCAACAAAGAGAAAAAGAAAAGGAAAAGAAAAAACTAAGAACCCCTCATCGTCATCGGGGGATGGAAGTCTGTTGAAAGTGACCTCTAGGTCTTCGACTAGTCGGGAGTCTGTTGAAAAATCTCCTCTCGACCATGCTGTTGTCATGGTGATGCTATCTTATATATCATCGCATCCGCCTCTCGATGTTTTCCATATCCCGGCTATGTCGGGCTGTGAGTTCTACCAATCCTGTGACATATGTCGTCTCAAAGGCGGTGCGTGGAACGAATGTCTTGGTCGGAGGTATATGTGTTGGGACCGATCCTGTGTCGATGACTGTCCTTGATGCTCCGTGTGGATGGAGTAGCGCCCAGTTGCATCCCGTACAACCATCCCCATGTTCCGTAGAATGGTAAGGTCCGTAGGAATGGTGGTCGGGGCAACCTGGGTCAGCTCCGAGCCCTCGATGTCCAACTCCAAGTAGTGAGCTATCCTGGTGATGAACGGTCCGAGCCCCAGACACTGTTTTCGAGTGTCTGTAGTGAAACCCCGCATGATGACAGTAATAAGTCGAGCCATCTCTACTGTGGAACCCATATGCATGTTGGCCAGGAGGAATGTCTCCATTTGGGTGACATTCTCGGGGGCTGCCCGACGTCCTGATAGAGTGTGTGCTATAATGGCATGTAAATAGCGAAGAGCAGGATGAATACCTGTGGCTTTCGCAAAGCCATGCTGGTATGGAGCACCCGTCGTACAAATCAGAGCCCATGCGGTGGAGACGTCCGCAGAAGTGAAGTCTCGAACTACTGTGGTGTAGGCAGGCGTATCCAACTCATCCCTCTGCCAGATACCCAAGGCGATGCCGAACTTTGCCATGCTCATCGATCGATCCATTTTGCCCAGACGGAATGTGATGTGCTCCTGCTGGAATGTAAATGAAGCGTAGAACTCACATACCAGCTCTAGGTAGGTCGGCTTAGTGATGATGAAGACTCAACTGTAGGGTAGTACATTGAGTATGCATCAGACCTCCTGCTCAACTCCCAGTGTCTGTACTACTGCCCAATCAAGCGTTCTGCCAACCAGTATGGTGCGTCCGATATATCCATGACATCTCTCCTGGTATGCTGGAATGGAGGGAAAAGCATAAAAGGGTGTGCCACAGATGTGACGGTCATGAAAGAAGTGATACGAGAGCGTTTGGGAGCCATTTAGTTGAGAACGTTCGAGAGACTTTGAGAATTTAGGCAGGAAAGAAGATTTGAATTCGAATTCTGGAGGTGAATTTGAATTCGGAAGGATGGATTTTGGTTAGGGAAGGATTTTGAATTTCTGGCGGGAAATTCGAATTTTGGAAGGAAATTCAAAAAGTTCAAATTTTGGAGGGAAATTTGAGTTTTGAAATTTTAAGAGGTTCCCAAAAATTTGTAGAGAGAAGGTGGAGAGAATTTTGTAGAGAGATGATTTTTTGTGGTTGGTTTGAGAGAAAATGAAGAAAAATGGCATTTTTGTAGAAGGGGCGGCCTTTGGGACGCTTGTCCAGAATCGGGACGCTTGTCCTGGGTTTTCTCGGGATGCGTGCCACTTCCGGATTTTTTTTTCATGATTCCCTGCAAATCTTAGTACACCAAAACAATCATAATATTTAACAAGTTTTCATGTTTAGCCTATCAAATTCAGAAGCTGTTAAAAACTCTTTGTAAAAATGTCTCAAACACTTTTTCAAAAATCATAACTACCCTAATCATATCCTAACCTTTATTCAGCAAGAATTATAGAAAAACAAAAGATTAATTTTATCCAACTTATTAATGAAAAATAAACTGTATTCGTAACACATTTGTTTTTCATAAAGAATTTGAAAAATAAAATGTTTGAAGAAAAATTACTGAATAAAATAAAAGACCCTTTTAAAAAGTTTGAAAATAAAAAGTAGGGGTCAATTATTTAAGTTTAGTTCAAATAATTTATTTGCTTCAAAAGGAAAAAGAATCTTCCCTTTTTCAATGGCATTTATTTCTGATTTCTCGCATCTCTATGCGCATAGCTCCCATCTCCTCCCTTTGCCTGCCCTACTCACTTCGTATGTTAGCTAACTCCTGTAGTATCTGTGCACCTTGCCTTTACTGGAGGCTCACTGTGGCCCTGAGTTGGTCCATATTGGCTGTGATGTTCAGAATGCTCTGTTTTGAATGACACAGTCTGCTTGCGATCGCTTGATCCATCTGGTAAATCATGTGAGTCAAAGTATCTATCTGCATGGACAAAATTGACTGAGAACCATTAGTACTTCCCCCGGATGAAGGGGTGCTCGTTAGGCACTGGAGTGTACTCAGGAGATGTTGGTGAGTTTTGGGTTTGGTCAAGGGGTGGTGGATTTCTAGGAACTCTCTGGACTGGAGTGTGAACTGAAGATCTTTGAGGTTCTTCTCTCGGAGGAAAGGTTTCTTCAGAAGGATCTTCTTCCGTGGGACTGAGCTCACGGGTGTTCAGCAATCTTCTCACTAAGTCACTAGTGTCTAGGCTTGAGTTTATTTCTATAGGTTGTGGAGGAGGGTTCTCCCGTGGTATTTCTGGTTCAGGCCTAGATGGTCCTTCTAGTTTTGTCTTCTTTCGACCTTGAGTGTCAGGGTTTTCTGCTTTCTTTGCTTGGTTCGTAGCTGCTCTTGTTCTCTTCATCAATGAGTGTAAAGTCTGGTTAGGATAAAGTAGCAAATAACAAAGACAGAAAGAAAAACAAGAACAACAAGAAAAATATTTTTGAGTTTTAAATTTTTAACATTTTTTTCTTTTTATATTTTATTTCGAAAGCAGTTAAATTTCCTCAATATGGTTTTAGAATAATTTTCTAAAATTTGATTATCCTAAGTGTCTTAATTTTAGATAATGTCTAAAATTAATTAGTTATGATAACCCTATATTTCAGAAATTGATTGTCTAACTAACATAAAATAAGTGTGAGGTCTAAG
>JAPHNG010000132.1:0-37000 GCA_027405835.1 Asclepias syriaca
GATCACATTCCGCTTGGGCGGAATAGATCGATCGATGAGTATGGCCGAGTTCGGTATCGGCTTGGGTATCTGGCAGAGAGACGAGCTGGATACGCCCGCCTACGCCACAGCAGTTCGACACTTCACTTCTACAGACGTCTCCACTGCTTGGGCTCAAATCTGTACGATGGGTGTTCCCTACCAGCATGGCTTTGCGAAAGCCACATATATTTATCCCGCCCTTCGCTATTTACATGCCATTATCACACACACTCTGTCAGGACGGCGAATGGCCCCCGGGAATGTCACCCAAATGGAGATATTCCTCTTGGCCAACATGCACATGGGTTCTACAATAGAGATGGCTCGACTCATCACTGTCATCATGCGGGGTTTCGCTACAGACACTCAGAAACAGTGTCTGGGGCTCGGGCCGTTCATCACCAGGATAGCATACTAATTGGAGTTGAACATCGAGGGCTCGGAGCTGACCCATGTTGCCCCGACCACCATTCCTACGGACCTTACCATTCTACGGAACATGGGGATGGTCGTACGGGATGCAAATGGGCGCTACTACATCCACACGGAGTAGCCAGGACAGGCATCGGCACCAGGAGCAGTTCCAGCACATATTCCTCCGACCGAGATATTCGTTCTACGCACTACCTTCGAACGACATATATCACACGGATTGGCAGAACTTTCAGCCCGATATAGCCGGGATATGGAAAGAATCGAGAGACGGATGACGATGATGGATGACAGAATCGCTATGAACACCAGCAGGATCGAGGAGATTTATCAGCATACCTCCCAACTAGATAAGATGAGATCAGTTGTGGATGTATTGACAATTAGAGTGACTAGATGAGACTCTGAGCTAAAAGTGAAAAGAAACAAAAGGAAGTTAATTAAATAGGGTAGTTTGTCAACGGCCTTTGCTACTCGAGCACCACTCCTTAGGGGAACTTAAAGCCTGATGCTCTAAGGTTGTGTAGGTTTGGGAGTCATCGGAGTCGGACTCGCTACAAGGGTAGTTGAAGTTGACGTGTTCAAAGCAGACTCAAAATACCCTGAATCTATAAAAGAAATAAAATCAATAAAACGCTAAATAATCTGATCACCAAGGCTCAGAACTCTGAAACTTATCTATTGCTAGTATGTCTAGCGACGGGTCGAAGTGTTATCTGGTAGTAGTTAAGGAGAGAGTAAATTGTTGACGATCTGGTCTAGACTAGTCACACACTACACATCAAGACCTTGTGACTGAGCGAAAAGTTCAATCTAGTTGTTAAGTTGTTTTCTGCTTGATTATAACAATCTACTAGAGACATTTGAGACCTTGTCATAGCTATGATGCGATTCCGGTTGACGTACTAAATAGGGGTTATTTTACCCTATGTCGATTATGATTAATTAAGGACTGTGATTGACTAATTGTCACGTTTAGTCTTATGGTGTCACTTAATCAGCCAGAATCTAAGGCAGAGTACCTATCGTGTAGCTAGTCTATTGGAAAGTATCTACGATTTTACTAAGTTAATTATCGTACTCCCAGGGAAGTGGCAACGGCTTAGTAGTAACTAGCCTCTTATCCTAACTCTTATCTTATGATCTAGTTATGCAATCTTCATCAAATACTTTGATGAGAGGGTGATCCATTCTCCACTAGGTTCAAGTCTAATTAACCTAGAAGTGTAAAGTTTTAAAGATAAGTTCTGATTCTATGTTATACTGTTCCTATATGTTGATTGACCTATATTCGAGTGTTTTAGATATATCTTAGCCTGGAATGCAACTATGTTCTGTGTCTAAAGGTGTACCACATCTGAGTCTCTATGCTACCGCCCCCTATCATTAAGGTAAACGGCCCTACTCACGGTACGAACAAAGACAGTTATGAAGGCCCTATGTCACTTGGGATCACTCTGAAGGCTCGTAATCGCTGGCATAACGCTCTACTCAGCCTACCTAGACTACTCAACAAGCCAGGTGTTCAGCATGTTATTTTATCTAGTATGGCAGACACCAATACTAATTGATGCTTGTTAAACTAAACAGGTTATGAATAGACCGTGGTTAGGAATTGTCTATAACCCTATTTTAGTTTAAAGAAACTACATTAGACATGCAGACATAATGATTATTTAGCAGGTGGCTATTTCCGGAAAAACATAATAACTTCAACATACAAAACAACTATCATAAAAAACATAATCTGATATTCATAATTGATGTTTAGGACAAAGCAATAAAACATATAAGAGAGGGGTATGGGGACTGATGCCATAAAGAAATCACCCTTTACTTAGTCTCGCCTACAGAGCGTACTGCTGTATACGTCATATTGCCCGCCCTGACTCTGCTCGCCAGAACCTTCGGAGGACGCTTCCTCAGCCTAGTAGCTAGACTTTACCTTACGTCCTGGGCTTAAGCCTAGCCCTGTGGACTGACTCTTCGAACTCCTAGAGCTCTCTTAGGGTCTCCTAACGAAACCCCGGGTATTCTATGAATACCGAAAACGAACCTATCTATAGAAACCTAAGATCTGAGACTATTTCTCAGAAACTAAAACAAAACACTAATAAGAAAGAAAACTGAGATCTGAGTCTCTGAGTGAGTTGTGTACTGGAAAACTGTACACTGGAAACCACTTAATGACTCAGATCGAGTGGAGAGGGATGAATTCAACTGCTGGAGGCCTGGGGTATTTATAGCAGCTTCCCGGAGTGAACAATTCTGTAAAATTCAATGTGGGACAGCTTCTGGCGGCTCGGGACGCCCGTCCTGATTCGTTGACCAGGTTCAGGACGCTCGTCCCGGTTCAGGATGCCCGTCCTGGTGGTTTGACCGGGTCGGGACGCCCGTCCCGGACCTTTGACTGGGTCAACATTTCCAAAAATTGCGTTTTTGCCCCAGAATTTGCTGTTTTCGTCTACTTTTCACCTGACACTTCCAAAATCATAAAAACCATGAAATCAAGTAAATAGTAAACAATTAATGTCAATTTACTCTCAATTTCACATTAAAACATATATAAAAACATGCTAAAAATGTGATACGATTTTCGCGTATCAGATAACCCCACACTTAGCTTTTTGCTTGTCCTCAAGCAAAGTCTACATGGAGTTAGTGATTTTAAACCGTAGTGCAGTCACTTAAATTCCTAATCATGTTTTTTATTCCAAAAATTCTTCAGAAAATTCTTAACACAGGTCTGATTGGTTAGGTTGCTATGACATGGTCTCACATGTCTCTAGTAGTTTGTTATGATCAGGCAGAAAATAAATCAACAACTAGGTTGGACTTTTTTCTTAGTCACAGGGTCTTCCTGATGTGTAGTGTGTGTACTAGTCTAGACCAGATAGTCAACACAATGAACTCTTATCTTAACTGCTACCAGATAATACTTCGACCTATCGCTAGACATACTGACAACAGATAACTTTCTGAGTTCTGAGCTTTGGTGATCAGATTTTTAATGTTTTAGCACTTAGTTATTTTCTTTATAGATTCAGGGTATTTCGAGTTTGCTTAGAACACGTCAACTTCAACTACCCATGTAGCGAGTCCCACTCCGATGACTCCCAGATCTACACGACCTTAGGGCATCAGGCTTTAAGTTCCCCGAAGGAGTGGTGCTCGAGTAGCGAAGGCCGCTGGCAAACTACCCTATTGTAATTAACTTCCTTAAGTTCTTTTCACTTTTAGCTCAGAGTCTCATCTAGTCATTCTAACTGCCAATATATCCACAACTGGTCTAATTTTATCTAGTTAAGTCTCGAATAGGCAATTGGTTGAAGTCTCTAATCCAGACAAGGTTGTGCTCAGTTATCAGGAATTCCCTATTCCTAATCAATTAGTCCAAGATAGCTATCAATTATCTCCTACTAACCATAACATACTACCTACATATCATAGACATAAGAAATTTGTTTAACCAAGCATACTGCATTTAGAAGTCTGAAAGACGGAAAAATTTTGAAATTTTTTTTGGAAGGGTGTGAAAATACAGGGAAAACAAGCAAAAGCATGCGAAATTTTTTCAAACTGCTTCAAACTGCTACAGTGCACCGTGCACTGCTACCCCACACTTAAGTTTGGCACTGCTTCATGCATAGCTAATTACCCCACACTTATTTGAAAACAAGAAATAAAACATAATAAAACAAGAGAAAAAAAACAAAATAATGCAACAATTCTGTATGTCATATAAATCAATTTTGTACAAAGATTCATAGTCATACAGCCCAGACATACACAAAGAACAAGATAAACAAAAGACAAAAGAAAAAGAAAGAAAAGAAGGGGAGAGAGAGACTAAGAACCCGGCGGGTCGCCATCCAGTGGACCGAGGTTTGTTAAGTCAAACTCGAAGTTCTCCGCTACTCGGGCAGTCTGCTGATGTATCTCCTCAATCCTACTGGTGATCATGGCGATCCTGTCGTCCATCACCGCCAGTCGTCTGTCAATCCGGTCATCCATCATGGCCAGCCGGCTGTCAATCCGGTCCATGTCTCGACTGTATCGTGCCGATAGTTCTGCCAATCCGTGCGACATGTGTCGTTCGAAGGCAGTACGTGGCACGAACGTCTCGGATGGAGGGATATGCGGTGGAGCTACTTCTGATGCCGATGCCTGTCCTGGCTGCTCTGTGTGGATGGTGTAGCGGCCGCTCGCATCCCGGACAACCATTCCCATGTTCCGTAGGATGGTAACGTCTGTGGGAATAGTGGTTGGGGCGACCAGAGTAAGCTCCGAGCCCTCTATGTCCAACTCCAGGTAGCGGGCTATCCTGGTGATGAATGGCCCGAGCCCCAGACACTGTTTCCGAGTGTCCGTATCAAAACCCCGCATGATGACTGTGATAAGTCGAGCCATCTCTGCTGTGGATCCCATATGCATGTTGGCCAAGAGGAATGTCTCCATCTGGGTGACATTCCCGGGGGCCGTCCGTCGTCCTGACAAAGTGTGTGCAATAATGGCATGTAAGTAGCGAAGAGCAGGATAGATACCTGTGGCTTTCGCAAAGCCATGCTGGTAGGGAACACCCGTCATACAGATCTGAGCCCAAGCAGTGGAGACCTCTGCAGAAGTGAAGTCCCGAACTACTGTGGTGTAGGCGGGCGTATCCAGCTCCTCTCTCTGCCAGATACCCAAAGCGATGCCGAACTCGGCCATGCTCATCGACCGATCTATTCCGCCTAAGCGGAATGTGATCTGCTCCTGATGGCATGCAAAGGATGCATAGAACTCACATACCAGCTCCAGGTACGTGGGCTCTGTGACGATGAATACTCGACTGTAGGGTAGTACATCGAGTATGCGTCTGACCTGAGCTCTACTCCCAGTGTCTGTACTGCCCAATCCAGCGTTCTGCCCGTCAGTATCGTGCGTCCGATGTACCCAGTGCATCTCTCCTGATATGTTGTGCTGGAGGGAAACAGCATAAAAGGATGTGTCACTGAGGTAACTGTCATGGTAGATGGGGTACGAGCACGTTTGGCAGCCATTTGGTTTGAAAGTGTTTGAGAGACTTTTGGGAGTTTAGGTAGGAAGGAAGGTTCGAATTCGAATTCTGGAGGTGAATTTGAATTCAAAAGGGTGAAATTAGGCTAGGGAAAGATTTCGAAATTTTTGGCGGGAAATTCGAATTTTGGAGGGAAATTCGAATTTGGAAGGAAATTTAAAATTTAAATTTTGGAGGGAAATTTGAAATTTTAAATTTGAAAAGTTTGCCAAAGGTAAAGAGAGAGTTATTTGAGAGAGGTGGATTTTTGGAAGTGAAATTTTGAGGGAAAAATGAAAAAATTGAGTTTATAGAAGGGGAGGCCTTCGGGACGCCGTCCCGGAGGGAGGACTCCCGTCCGCTGGACGCCCGTCCCGGGTTGCCTTGGGACGCGTGCCAATTCCGGAAATTATTTTATTTTTTTTCTAATTCCTGCAAATCTCAGTATACCAAAAATAATCATAATTTTTAACAAGGCTTCATGTTATCCAATGAAATTCAGAAGTTGTTAAAAAAAACTCTATGCAAAAATTCCTCAGTCTCACTTTTCGAAACATACTACCCTAATTTTATTCCCATTTAAATTCAGCAAGAAAAACAAAAATTTGAATTTATACAATTTAGTTAATGAAAAATAAACTGCAATTGCAAAATTTTCGTTTTTCATAGAAAAAAATGTCTGAAGAAAATTGTTGAAAATAAAGGACCCTTTAAAATGTTTGAAAAATAGAAAAATATGGGTCAATTATTCAAGTTTCAGTTCAACGATTATTTGCTGAAAATAAAAGTAAAAGAATCTTCCCTTTTTAACGAATCCTGTCTCTGATCTCCTGTAGTTCTGTCGAATGTTTCGCATCTCTTGCAGTTCTGCTTGTATGTTGCGCATTTCCTCCTGCTGGTTCCTTTGTTCCTTCAAGATTTCCATCATCTCTCGGAGTAATTGCACATTTTGGCGTTCTATTGTGGTTCTGAGTTGGGTTACTTCAGAACTTAAGGTTAGAACAGCCTGATATGATCGTCTTAGTCCGCCCGGTAGTCTGAGTCATAGCGCTTATCCTGTGAGATATAGCATCTACCGGCAGCCAAGGCTGATTGAGAACTGTCAGTGCTATCCTCTGATGAAGGTGTTGGTCGTTAGGTGCGGGGATGCAGGAGTATATTCAGGAGATTTCGGGGTGTACTCGGGAGATTTAGGAGTATATTCGGGAGAAGCAGGAGTGTATTCGGAGAGGCAGGAGTGTATTCGGGAGAAGCAGGAGTGTATTCGGGAGAAGAAGGAATTGTTTGGATTTCTGGGAAGTGTTATGTTCTACTTCGTCCAGAGTATCCTGGGCTCTTGTTCCCTTCATTTCTGAGTGCAAAGTCTGGTTAAAAATAACAAATAACAAACATAGGAAAGTGAAGACAACGAGAAAAATATTTTTATGGATTTTAAATTTATTTAGAAAGCAGGTAAATTTCCTCAATATGGTTTCTAGAATAATTTTCTAAAATTTGATTATCCTAAGTCTCTTAATTCCATTCCAGATATTATCTAAATTAATTAGTTATGATCCTATATTCAGGAAAGTGATTGTCTAACTGTATAAATAAGTGTTAATCAAAGTCTAGGTTACTACCGTTACCTATCATAAGTCTCTAAATTGTGGCCAATAATCCTAAATTCATTATGATATTTCCCCGGCACGGCGCCAAAATCTGATTGATTCCGGTTGACGTACTAAAGGTGTTATTTACCCTATGTCGATTATGATTAATTAAGGACTGTGATTGACTAATTGTCACGTTTAGTCTTATGGTGTCACTTAATCAGCCGAATCTAAGGCAAGTACCTATCGTGTAGCTAGTCTATTGGAAAGTATCTACGATTTTACTAAGTTAATTATCGTACTCCCAGGAAGTGGCAACGGCTTAGTAGTAACTAGCCTCTTATCCTAACTCTTATCTTATGATCCAGTTATGCAATCTTCATCAAATACTTTGATGAGAGGGTGATCCATTCTCCACTAGTTCAAGTCTAATTAACCCTAGAAGTGTTTTAAAGATAAGTTCTGATTCTATGTTATACTGTTCTATATGTTGATTGACCTATATTCGAGTGTTTTAGATATATCTTAGCCTGGAATGCAACTAGTTTCTGTGTCTAAGGTGTACCACATCTGAGTCTCTATGCTACCGCCCCCTATCATTAAGGTAAACGGCCCTACTCACGGTACGAACAAGACAGTTATGAAGCCCTATGTACATTTTCGGGGATCACTCTGAAGGCTCGTAATCGCTGGCATAACGCTCTACTCAGCCTACCTAGACTACTCTAACAAGCCAGGTGTTTCAGCATGTTATTTTATCTAGTATGGCAGACACCAATACTAATTGATGCCTGTTAAACTAAACAGGTTTGAATAGACCGTGGTTAGGAATTGTCTATAACCCTTTTTAGTTTAAAGAAACTACATTAGACATGCAGACATAATGATTATTTAGCATGGTGGCTATTTCCGGAAAAACATAATAACTTCACAACAAAACAACTATTCATAATCTAATCTGATATTCATAATTGATTTTAGGCAAAGCATAAACATATAAGAGAGGGGTATGGGGACTGATGCCATAAAGAAAATCACCCTTTACTTAGTCTCGCCTACAGAGCGTACTGCTGTATAACGTCGTATTGCCCGCCCTGACTCGCTCGCCAGAACCTTCGGAGGACGCTTCCTCAGCCTAGTAGCTAGACTTTACCTTACGTCCTGGGCTTAAGCCTAGCCCTGTGGACTGACTCTTCGAACGCCTAGAGCTCTCTTAGGGTCTCCTAACGAAACCCCGGGTATTCTATGAATACCGGAAACGAACCTATCTATAGAACCTAAGATCTGAGACTATTTCTCAGAAACTAAAACAAACACTAATAAGAAAGAAAACTGAGATCGAGTCCTGAGTGAGTTGTGTACTGGAAAACTGTACACTGGAAACCACTTAATGACTCAAATCGAGTGGAGAGGGATGAATTCAACTGCTGGAGGCCTGGGGTATTTATAGCAGCTTCCCGGAGTGAAAAATTCTGAAAACTTCGATGTGGGACAGCTTCTGGCGGCTCGGGACGCCCGTCCTGGTTCGGGACGCCCGTCCTGATTCGTTGACCAGGTTCAGGACGCCCGTCCCGGTTCAGGACGCCCGTCCTGGTGGTTTGACCGGGTCGGGACGCCCGTCCCGGACCTTTGACCGGGTCAACATTTCCAAAAATTGCGTTTTTGCCCCAGAATTTGCTGTTTTCGTCTACTTTTCACCTGACACTTCCAAAATCATAAAAACCGTGAAATCAAGTAAATAGTAAACAATTAATGTCAATTTACTCTCAATTTCACATTAAAACATATATAAAAACATGCTAAAAATGTGATACGATTTTCGCGTATCAAGCTACCTAACCAGTCAGACCTGTGTTAAGAATTGTCTGAATAATTTTTGGAATAAAAACATGACTAGAAAAATTAAGTGACTGCACCTATGATTTAAAATCACTAACTTCAGGTAGACTTTGCTTGAGGACAAGCAAAAAGCTAAGTGTGGGGTTATCTGATATGCATAAATCATATCACATTTTTAGCATGTTTTTAGGCATGATTTAGCGTGAAATTGAGGGCAAATTGGTCTTAATTGTTTATTATTAACTCAATTTCATAGTTTTTGTGATTTTGGAAGTGTCAGGTGAAAAGTAGAAGAAAATGGCAAATTTTGGGGGTAAAAAGGCAATTTTTCAGAAGTTCGGACTTCGGGGAGAGCGTCCCGAGTCAGGACGGGCGTCCCGAGCTACAATTCCAAGTCCCACATCGAATTTTTGATGGAAAATCACTCGAGAAAGCTGCTATAAATACGCCAGGCCTTCCTCAGTTGAAATCATTCCTCTACACTCAATCTGAGTCATTTAGTGACTTCTAGTGTACATCTTTCGAGTACACAAGTCACTTAGAGACTCGGGTTCAACATAAGTTTTCTTCTATTTTTAGTTAGTGTTTTCATTTTCTTAGTTTCTGAGAATTAGTCTCAGATCCTATGCTTCGATAGATAGGTTCATTTATGGTATTCATAGAATACCCGAGATTTCGTTAGGAGATCCTACGAGGGCTCTAGGTGTTTGAAGTGTCAGTCCACATGGTTGGGCTTAAGCTGGGTATTAAGGTAAAGTCCAGCTACTAGGCTGAGGAAGCGTCCTCCGAAGGTTCTGTCTAGCAGCGTTGGGTCGAGCAGTACAACATATACAAGCCATTGCTCCATCGGCGAGACTAAGTAAAGGGTGATTTCTTTATGGCATCATCCCCATGTCCCTCTCTTTATATGTTTGTATTGAGTTTGTCCAAAATTTTATTATGAATATGAGATTATGATTTCTATGAATATTTGTTATATATGTTGAGTTGTTATGTTCTTCCGAAAATAGCCACCTGCTTAATATTCATTATGTCTGCATGTCTAATGTAGTTTCTTTTAAACTAAATTTAGGGTTATAGACAATTCATAACCACGGTCTATTCATAACCTATTTAGTTTAACAGGCATACATTAGTATTGGTGTCTTCCATATTAGATAAAACAACCTGCGAAACACCCTATTTGTTAGAGTAGTCTAAGTAGGCTAAGTAGCGTTTATGCCGGCGGTTAGGGGCGAGCGGCATGACCCCCGAAGTGACATTAGGGCTTTCATGGATGCCTTTAGCTCGAACCGTGAGTAGGGCCGTTTACCTTGGTGATGGGGCAGTTTATCAGATAACTCGGATGTGGTACACCTTTAGACTCAGAACATAGTTGCAATTCAGGCTAAGATATATCTAAAATACTCGAAGATAGGTCAATCAACATATAGGAACAGTATAACATAGAATCAGGACCTTATCTATAAAACACTTGTAGGCTTTAATAGACTTAAACCTAGTGGAGAATGAGTCACCCTCTCATCAAAGTTATTGATGATGATTGCATAACTGAATCATAAGATAAGAGTTAGGATAAAAGGCTAGTTACTACTAAGCCGTTACCACTTCCCTGTGAGTATGATCCTTAACTTAATAAAATCGTAGATACTTTCCAACATATACACAATAGGTACTCTGCCTTAGGTTATGACTGATTAAGTGACACTATAAAGACTAAACGTGACAATTAGTCAATCCCAGTCCTTAATTACTCATAATCAACATAGGGTAAATCAACACCTATTTTAGCATATCAGTCGGGAACGCATCATTATGTCATATCAATCAACGTTATACAGAGATTCATATTTCATACAGCCTAGACATGATCACACACATAGAACAAAAATAACAAAAGAAAAAGAAAAGGAAAAGAAAAGGAAAAGAAAAGCTAAGAACCAGGCTCGTCATCGTCAGGTGGACTAAAGTCTGCTGGAAAGTAGACCTCTGTGTTTTCCACTAGTTGGGAGGTATGCTGATAAATCTCCTCGATCCTGCTAGTGTTCATAGCGATTCTGTCGTCCATCATCGACATCCGTCTCTTGATTCTTTCCATATCCTGGCTATATCGGGCTAAAAGTTCCGCCAATCCGTGCGACATATGTCGTTCAAAGGTAGTGCATGGAACTAATGTCTCGGTCGGAGGTATATGTTCTGGAACTGCACCTGGTGTCGATGATGCTCTAAGGTTGTGTAGGTTTGGGAGTCATCGGAGTCGGACTCGCTACAAGGGTAGTTGAAGTTGACGTGTTCAAAGCAGACTCAAAATACCCTGAATCTATAAAAGAAATAAAATCAATAAAACGCTAAATAATCTGATCACCAAGGCTCAAAACTCTGAAACTTATCTATTGCTAGTATGTCTAGCGACGGGTCGAAGTGTTATCTGGTAGTAGTTAAGGAGAGAGTAAATTGTTGACGATCTGGTCTAGACTAGTCACACACTACACATCAAGACCTTGTGACTGAGCGAAAAGTTCAATCTAGTTGTTAAGTTGTTTTCTGCTTGATTATAACAATCTACTAGAGACATTTGAGACCTTGTCATAGCTATGATGCGATTCCGGTTGACGTACTAAATAGGTGTTATTTTACCCTATGTCGATTATGATTAATTAAGGACTGTGATTGACTAATTGTCACGTTTAGTCTTATGGTGTCACTTAATCAGCCAGAATCTAAGGCAGAGTACCTATCGTGTAGCTAGTCTATTGGAAAGTATCTACGATTTTACTAAGTTAATTATCGTACTCCCAGGGAAGTGGCAACGGCTTAGTAGTAACTAGCCTCTTATCCTAACTCTTATCTTATGATCCAGTTATGCAATCTTCATCAAATACTTTGATGAGAGGGTGATCCATTCTCCACTAGGTTCAAGTCTAATTAACCCTAGAAGTGTTTTAAAGATAAGTTCTGATTCTATGTTATACTGTTCCTATATGTTGATTGACCTATATTCGAGTGTTTTAGATATATCTTAGCCTGGAATGCAACTATGTTCTGTGTCTAAAGGTGTACCACATCTGAGTCTCTATGCTACCACCGCCCCCTATCATTAAGGTAAACGGCCCTACTCACGGTACGAACAAAGACAGTTGAAGGCCCTATGTCACTTTCGGGGATCACTCTGAAGGCTCGTAATCGCTGGCATAACGCTCTACTCAGCCTACCTAGACTACTCTAACAAGCCAGGTGTTCAGCATGTTATTTTATCTAGTATGGCAGACACCAATACTAATTGATGCCTGTTAAACTAAACAGGTTATGAATAGACCGTGGTTAGGAATTGTCTATAACCCTATTTTAGTTTAAAAGAAACTACATTAGACATGCAGACATAATGATTATTTAGCAGGTGGCTATTTCCGGAAAAACATAATAACTTCAACATACAAAACAACTATTCATAAAATCATAATCTGATATTCATAATTGATGTTTAGGACAAAGCAATAAAACATATAAGAGAGGGGTATGGGGACTGATTCCATAAAGAAATCACCCTTTACTTAGTCTCGCCTACAGAGCGTACTGCTGTATACGTCGTATTGCCCGCCCTGACTCTGCTCGCCAGAACCTTCGGAGGACGCTTCCTCAGCCTAGTAGCTAGACTTTACCGTACGTCCTAGGCTTAAGCCTAGCCATGTGGACTGACTCTTCGAACGCCTAGAGCTCTCTTAGGGTCTCCTAACGAAACCCCGGGTATTCTATGAATACCGGAAATGAACCTATCTATAGAAACCTAAGATCTGAGACTATTTCTCAGAAACTAAAACAAAACACTAATAAGAAAGAAAACTGAGATCTGAGTCTCTGAGTGAGTTGTGTACTGGAAAACTGTACACTGGAAACCACTTAATGACTCAAATCGAGTGGAGAGGGATGAATTCAACTGCTGGAGGCCTGGGGTATTTATAGCAGCTTCCCGGAGTGAAAAATTCTGAAAACTTCGATGTGGGACAGCTTCTGGCGGCTCGGGACGCCCGTCCTGGTTCGGGACGCCCGTCCTGGTTCGGGACGCCCGTCCTGGTTCGGGACGCCCGTCCTGATTCGTTGACCAGGTTCAGGACGCCCGTCCCGGTTCAGGACGCCCGTCCTGGTGGTTTGACCGGGTCGGGACGCCCGTCCCGGACCTTTGACCGAGTCAACATTTCCAAAAATTGCGTTTTTGCCTCAGAATTTGCTGTTTTCGTCTACTTTTCACCTGACACTTCCAAAATCATAAAAACCGTGAAATCAAGTAAATAGTAAACAATTAATGTCAATTTACTCTCAATTTCACATTAAAACATATATAAAAACATGCTAAAAATGTGATACGATTTTCGCGTATCAAGCTACCTAACCAGTCAGACCTGTGTTAAGAATTGTCTGAATAATTTTTGGAATAAAAACATGACTAGAAAAATTAAGTGACTGCACCTATGATTTAAAATCACTAACTTCAGGTAGACTTTGCTTGAGGACAAGCAAAAAGCTAAGTGTGGGGTTATCTGATATGCATAAATCATATCACATTTTTAGCATGTTTTTAGGCATGATTTAGCGTGAAATTGAGGGCAAATTGGTCTTAATTGTTTATTATTAACTCAATTTCATAGTTTTTGTGATTTTGGAAGTGTCAGGTGAAAAGTAGAAGAAAATGGCAAATTTTGGGGGTAAAAAGGCAATTTTTCAGAAGTTCGGACTTCGGGGGGAGCGTCCCGAGTCAGGACGGGCGTCCCGAGCTACAATTCCAAGTCCCACATCGAATTTTTGATGGAAAATCACTCGAGAAAGCTGCTATAAATACGCCAGGCCTTCCTCAGTTGAAATCATTCCTCTACACTCAATCTGAGTCATTTAGTGACTTCTAGTGTACATCTTTCGAGTACACAAGTCACTTAGAGACTCGGGTTCAACATAAGTTTTTCTATTTTTTAGTTAGTGTTTTCATTTTCTTAGTTTCTGAGAATTAGTCTCAGATCCTATGCTTCGATAGATAGGTTCATTTATGGTATTCATAGAATACCCGAGATTTCGTTAGGAGATCCTACGAGGGCTCTAGGTGTTTGAAGTGTCAGTCCACATGGTTGGGCTTAAGCTGGGTATTAAGGTAAAGTCCAGCTACTAGGCTGAGGAAGCGTCCTCCGAAGGTTCTGTCTAGCAGCGTTGGGTCGAGCAGTACAACATATACAAGCCATTGCTCCATCGGCGAGACTAAGTAAAGGGTGATTTCTTTATGGCATCATCCCCATGTCCCTCTCTTTATATGTTTGTATTGAGTTTGTCCAAAATTTTATTATGAATATGAGATTATGATTTCTATGAATATTTGTTATATATGTTGAGTTGTTATGTTCTTCCGAAAATAGCCACCTGCTTAATATTCATTATGTCTGCATGTCTAATGTAGTTTCTTTTAAACTAAATTTAGGGTTATAGACAATTCATAACCACGGTCTATTCATAACCTATTTAGTTTAACAGGCATACATTAGTATTGGTGTCTTCCATATTAGATAAAACAACCTGCGAAACACCCTATTTGTTAGAGTAGTCTAAGTAGGCTAAGTTTAGCGTTTATGCCGGCGGTTAGGGGCGAGCGGCATGACCCCCGAAGTGACATTAGGGCTTTCATGGATGCCTTTAGCTCGAACCGTGAGTAGGGCCGTTTACCTTGGTGATGGGGCAGTTTATCAGATAACTCGGATGTGGTACACCTTTAGACTCAGAACATAGTTGCAATTCAGGCTAAGATATATCTAAAATACTCGAAGATAGGTCAATCAACATATAGGAACAGTATAACATAGAATCAGGACCTTATCTATAAAACACTTGTAGGCTTTAATAGACTTAAACCTAGTGGAGAATGAGTCACCCTCTCATCAAAGTTATTGATGATGATTGCATAACTGAATCATAAGATAAGAGTTAGGATAAAAGGCTAGTTACTACTAAGCCGTTACCACTTCCCTGTGAGATGATCCTTAACTTAATAAAATCGTAGATACTTTCCAACATATACACGATAGGTACTCTGCCTTAGGTTTGACTGATTAAGTGACACTATAAAGACTAAACGTGACAATTAGTCAATCCCAGTCCTTAATTACTCATAATCAACATAGGGTAAATCAACACCTATTTTAGCATATCAGTCGGGAACGCATCATTATGTCATATCAATCAACGTTATACAGAGATTCATATTTCATACAGCCTAGACATGATCACACACATAGAACAAAAATAACAAAAGAAAAAGAAAAGGAAAAGAAAAGGAAAAGAAAAGCTAAGAACCAGGCTCGTCATCGTCAGGTGGACTAAAGTCTGCTGGAAAGTAGACCTCTGTGTTTTCCACTAGTTGGGAGGTATGCTGATAAATCTCCTCGATCCTGCTAGTGTTCATAGCGATTCTGTCATCCATCATCGACATCCGTCTCTTGATTCTTTCCATATCCTGGCTATATCGGGCTAAAAGTTCCGCCAATCCGTGCGACATATGTCGTTCAAAGGTAGTGCATGGAACTAATGTCTCGGTCGGAGGTATATGTGCTGGAACTGCACCTGGTGTCGATGATGCTCTAAGGTTGTGTAGGTTTGGGAGTCATCGGAGTCGGACTCGCTACAAGGGTAGTTGAAGTTGACGTGTTCAAAGCAGACTCAAAATACCCTGAATCTATAAAAGAAATAAAATCAATAAAACGCTAAATAATCTGATCACCAAGGCTCAAAACTCTGAAACTTATCTATTGCTAGTATGTCTAGCGACGGGTCGAAGTGTTATCTGGTAGTAGTTAAGGAGAGAGTAAATTGTTGACGATCTGGTCTAGACTAGTCACACACTACACATCAAGACCTTGTGACTGAGCGAAAAGTTCAATCTAGTTGTTAAGTTGTTTTCTGCTTGATTATAACAATCTACTAGAGACATTTGAGACCTTGTCATAGCTATGATGCGATTCCGGTTGACGTACTAAATAGGTGTTATTTTACCCTATGTCGATTATGATTAATTAAGGACTGTGATTGACTAATTGTCACGTTTAGTCTTATGGTGTCACTTAATCAGCCAGAATCTAAGGCAGAGTACCTATCGTGTAGCTAGTCTATTGGAAAGTATCTACGATTTTACTAAGTTAATTATCGTACTCCCAGGGAAGTGGCAACGGCTTAGTAGTAACTAGCCTCTTATCCTAACTCTTATCTTATGATCCAGTTATGCAATCTTCATCAAATACTTTGATGAGAGGGTGATCCATTCTCCACTAGGTTCAAGTCTAATTAACCCTAGAAGTGTTTTAAAGATAAGTTCTGATTCTATGTTATACTGTTCCTATATGTTGATTGACCTATATTCGAGTGTTTTAGATATATCTTAGCCTGGAATGCAACTATGTTCTGTGTCTAAAGGTGTACCACATCTGAGTCTCTATGCTACCGCCCCCTATCATTAAGGTAAACGGCCCTACTCACGGTACGAACAAAGACAGTTATGAAGGCCCTATGTCACTTTCGGGGATCACTCTGAAGGCTCGTAATCGCTGGCATAACGCTCTACTCAGCCTACCTAGACTACTCTAACAAGCCAGGTGTTCAGCATGTTATTTTATCTAGTATGGCAGACACCAATACTAATTGATGCCTGTTAAACTAAACAGGTTATGAATAGACCGTGGTTAGGAATTGTCTATAACCCTATTTTCGTTTAAAAGAAACTACATTAGACATGCAGACATAATGATTATTTAGCAGGTGGCTATTTCCGGAAAAACATAATAACTTCAACATACAAAACAACTATTCATAAAATCATAATCTGATATTCATAATTGATGTTTAGGACAAAGCAATAAAACATATAAGAGAGGGGTATGGGGACTGATGCCATAAAGAAATCACCCTTTACTTAGTCTCGCCTACAGAGCGTACTGCTGTATACGTCGTATTGCCCGCCCTGACTCTGCTCGCCAGAACCTTCGGAGGACGCTTCCTCAGCCTAGTAGCTAGACTTTACCTTACGTCCTGGGCTTAAGCCTAGCCCTGTGGACTGACTCTTCGAACTCCTAGAGCTCTCTTAGGGTCTCCTAACGAAACCCCGGGTATTCTATGAATACCGGAAACGAACCTATCTATAGAAACCTAAGATCTGAGACTATTTCTCAGAAACTAAAACAAAACACTAATAAGAAAGAAAACTGAGATCTGAGTCTCTGAGTGAGTTGTGTACTGGAAAACTGTACACTGGAAACCACTTAATGACTCAGATCGAGTGGAGAGGGATGAATTCAACTGCTGGAGGCCTGGGGTATTTATAGCAGCTTCCCGGAGTGAACAATTCTGTAAAATTCAATGTGGGACAGCTTCTGGCGGCTCGGGACGCCCGTCCCGGTTCGGGACGCCCGTCCTGATTCGTTGACCAGGATCAGGACGCTCGTCCCGGTTCAGGATGCCCGTCCTGGTGGTTTGACCGGGTCGGGACGCCCGTCCCGGACCTTTGACTGGGTCAACATTTCCAAAAATTGCGTTTTTGCCCCAGAATTTGCTGTTTTCGTCTACTTTTCACCTGACACTTCCAAAATCATAAAAACCATGAAATCAAGTAAATAGTAAACAATTAATGTCAATTTACTCTCAATTTCACATTAAAACATATATAAAAACATGCTAAAAATGTGATACGATTTTCGCGTATCAGATAACCCCACACTTAGCTTTTTGCTTGTCCTCAAGCAAAGTCTACATGGAGTTAGTGATTTTAAACCGTAGTGCAGTCACTTAAATTCCTAATCATGTTTTTATTCCAAAAATTCTTCAGACAATTCTTAACACAGGTCTGATTGGTTAGGTTGCTATGACAAGGTCTCACATGTCTCTAGTAGTTTGTTATGATCAGGCAGAAAATAAATCAACAACTAGGTTGGACTTTTTTCTTAGTCACAGGGTCTTCCTGATGTGTAGTGTGTGTACTAGTCTAGACCAGATAGTCAACACAATGAACTCTTATCTTAACTGCTACCAGATAATACTTCGACCTATCGCTAGACATACTGACAACAGATAACTTTCTGAGTTCTGAGCTTTGGTGATCAGATTTTTAATGTTTTAGCACTTAGTTATTTTCTTTATAGATTCAGGGTATTTCGAGTTTGCTTAGAACACGTCAACTTCAACTACCCATGTAGCGAGTCCCACTCCGATGACTCCCAGATCTACACGACCTTAGGGCATCAGGCTTTAAGTTCCCCGAAGGAGTGGTGCTCGAGTAGCGAAGGCCGCTGGCAAACTACCCTATTGTAATTAACTTCCTTAAGTTCTTTTCACTTTTAGCTCAGAGTCTCATCTAGTCATTCTAACTGCCAATATATCCACAACTGGTCTAATTTTATCTAGTTAAGTCTCGAATAGGCAATTGGTAGTCTCTAATCCAGACAAGGTTGTGCTCAGTTATCAGGAATTCCCTATTCCTAATCAATTAGTCCAAGATAGCTATCAATTATCTCCTACTAACCATAACATACTACCTACATATCATAGACATAAGCAATTTGTTTAACCAAGCATACTGCATTTAGAAGTCTGAAAGACGGAAAAATTTTGAAATTTTTTTTGGAAGGGTGTGAAAATACAGGGAAAACAAGCAAAAGCATGCGAAATTTTTTCAAACTGCTTCAAACTGCTACAGTGCACCGTGCACTGCTACCCCACACTTAAGTTTGGCACTGTCTCAGTGTCATGCATAGCTAATTACCCCACACTTATTTGAAAACAAGAAATAAAACATAATAAAACAAGAAAAAAACAAAATAATGCAACAATTCTGTATGTCATATAAATCAATTTTGTACAAAGATTCATAGTCATACAGCCCAGACATACACAAAGAACAAGATAAACAAAAGACAAAAGAAAAAGAAAGAAAAGAAGGGGAGAGAGAGACTAAGAACCCGGCGGGTCGCCATCCAGTGGACCGAGGTCTGTTAAGTCAAACTCGAAGTTCTCCGCTACTCGGGCAGTCTGCTGATGTATCTCCTCAATCCTACTGGTGATCATGGCGATCCTGTCATCCATCACCGCCAGTCGTCTGTCAATCCGGTCATCCATCATGGCCAGCCGGCTGTCAATCCGGTCCATGTCTCGACTGTATCGTGCCGATAGTTCTGCCAATCCGTGCGACATGTGTCGTTCGAAGGCAGTACGTGGCACGAACGTCTCGGATGGAGGGATATGCGGTGGAGCTGCTTCTGATGCCGAAGCCTGTCCTGGCTGCTCTGTGTGGATGGTGTAGCGGCCGCTCGCATCCCGGACAACCATTCCCATGTTCCGTAGGATGGTAACGTCTGTGGGAATAGTGGTTGGGGCGACCAGAGTAAGCTCCGAGCCCTCTATGTCCAACTCCAGGTAGCGGGCTATCCTGGTGATGAATGGCCCGAGCCCCAGACACTGTTTCCGAGTGTCCGTAGCAAAACCCCGCATGATGACTGTGATAAGTCGAGCCATCTCTACTGTGGATCCCATATGCATGTTGGCCAAGAGGAATGTCTCCATCTGGGTGACATTCCCGGGGGCCGTCCGTCGTCCTGACAAAGTGTGTGCAATAATGGCATGTAAGTAGCGAAGAGCAGGATAGATACCTGTGGCTTTCGCAAAGCCATGCTGGTAGGGAACACCCGTCATACAGATCTGAGCCCAAGCAGTGGAGACCTCTGCAGAAGTGAAGTCCCGAACTGCTGTGGTGTAGGCGGGCGTATCCAGCTCCTCTCTCTGCCAGATACCCAAAGCGATGCCGAACTCGGCCATGCTCATCGACCGATCTATTCCGCCTAAGCGGAATGTGATCTGCTCCTGATGGCATGCAAAGGATGCATAGAACTCACATACCAGCTCCAGGTACGTGGGCTCTGTGACGATGAATACTCGACTGTAGGGTAGTACATCGAGTATGCGTCTGACCTCAGCCTCTACTCCCAGTGTCTGTACTGCTGCCCAATCCAGCGTTCTGCCCGTCAGTATCGTGCGTCCGATGTACCCAGTGCATCTCTCCTGATATGTGTGCTGGAGGGAAACAGCATAAAAGGATGTGTCACTGAGGTAACTGTCATGGTGATGGGGTACGAGCACGTTTGGCAGCCATTTGGTTTGAAAGTGTTTGAGAGACTTTTGGGAGTTTTAGGTAGGAAGGAAGGTTCGAATTCGAATTCTGGAGGTGAATTTGAATTCAAAAGGGTGAAATTAGGCTAGGGAAAGATTTCGAAATTTTTGGCGGGAAATTCGAATTTTGGAGGGAAATTCGAATTTGGAAGGAAATTTAAAATTTAAATTTTGGAGGGAAATTTGAAATTTTAAATTTGAAAAGTTTGCCAAAGGTAAAGAGAGAGAGTTATTTGAGAGAGGTGGATTTTTGGAAGTGAATTTTGAGGGAAAAATGAAAAAATTGAGATTTTATAGAAGGGGAGGCCTTCGGGACGCCCGTCCCGGAGGTAGGACTCCCGTCCCGCTGGACGCCCGTCCAGAACCGGGACGCCCGTCCCGGGTTGCCTTGGGACGCGTGCCAATTCCGGAAATTTATTTTATTTTTTTTCTTAATTCCTGCAAATCTCAGTATACCAAAAATAATCATAATTTTTAACAAGGCTTCATGTTTATCCAATGAAATTCAGAAGTTGTTAAAAAAAACTCTATGCAAAAATTCCTCAGTCTCACTTTTTCGAAAATCATACTACCCTAATTTTATTCCCATTTAAATTCAGCAAGAAAAACAAAAATTTGAATTTATACAATTTAGTTAATGAAAAATAAACTGCAATTGCAAAATTTTCGTTTTTCATAGAAATAAAATGTCTGAAGAAAATTGTTGAAAATAAAGGACCCTTTAAAAATGTTTGAAAAATAGAAAAATATGGGTCAATTATTCAAGTTTCAGTTCAAACGAATTATTTGCTGAAAATAAAAGTAAAAGAATCTTCCCTTTTTAACGAATCCTGTCTCTGATCTCCTGTAGTTCTGTTCGAATGTTTCGCATCTCTTGCAGTTCTGCTTGTATGTTGCGCATTTCCTCCTGCTGGTTCCTTTGTTCCTTCAAGATTTCCATCATCTCTCGGAGTAATTGCACATTTTGGCGTTCTATTGTGGTTCTGAGTTGGGTTACTTCAGAACTTAAGGTTAGAACAGCCTGATATGATCGTCTTAGTCTGCCCGGTATTGTCTGAGTCATAGTGCTTATCTTGTGAGATATAGCATCTACCCGGGCAGCCAAGGCTGATTGAGAACTGTCAGTGCTATCCTCTGATGAAGGTGGTTGGTCGTTAGGTGCGGGGGATGCAGGAGTATATTCAGGAGATTTCGGGGTGTACTCGGGAGATTTAGGAGTATATTCGGGAGAAGCAGGAGTGTATTCGGGAGAGGCAGGAGTGTATTCGGGAGAAGCAGGAGTGTATTCGGGAGAAGAAGGAATTGTTTGGATTTCTGGGGAAGTGTTATGTTCTACTTCGTCCAGAGTATCCTGGGCTCTTGTTCCCTTCATTTCTGAGTGCAAAGTCTGGTTAAAAATAACAAATAGCAAACATAGGAAAGTGAAGACAAACGAGAAAAATATTTTTATGGATTTTAAAATTTATTTAGAAAGCAGGTAAATTTCCTCAATATGGTTCTAGAATAATTTTCTAAAATTTGATTATCCTAAGTCTCTTAATTCCAGATATTATCTAAAATTAATTAGTTATGATAATCCTATATTCAGGAAAGTGATTGTCTAACTGGTATAACATAAGTGATACGCGAAAATCGTATCACATTTTTAGCATGTTTTTATATATGTTTTAATGTGAAATTGAGAGTAAATTGACAGTAATTGTTTACTATTTACTTGATTTCACGGTTTTTATGATTTTGGAAGTGTCAGGTGAAAAGTAGACGAAAACAGCAACTTTTGGGGCAAAAACGCAATTTTTGGAAAAGTTGACCCGGTCAAAGGTCCAGGACGGGCGTCCCGAACCCGGGACGGGCGTCCCGACCCAGTCAAACCGCCAGGACGGGCGTCCTGACCCGGGACGGGCGTCCCGAACCTGGTCAACGAACCAGGACGGGCGTCCCGAACCGGGACGGGCGTCCCGAACCGCCAGAAGCTGTCCCACATCGAATTTTTCAGAGATTTTCACTCCTGGAAGCTGCTATAAATACCCTAGGCCTCCAGCAGTTGAATTCATCCCTCTCCACTCGATCTGAGTCATTTAGTGGTTTCCAGTGTACAATTTTCCAGTACACAACTCACTCAGAGACTCAGATCTCAGTTTTCTTTCTTATTAGTGTTTTGTTTAGTTTCTGAGAAATAGTCTCAGATCTTAGGTTTCTATAGATAGGTTCGTTTCCGGTGTTCATAGAATACCCGGGTATCGTTAGGAAACCCTAAGAGAGCTCTAGGCGTTCGAAGAGTCAGTCCACAGGGCTGGGCTTAAGCCGAGAGTCGAAGGTAAAGCCCAGTTACTAGGCTGATGAAGCGTCCTCCGAAGGCTCTGTCAAATAGAGTCGGGTCGGCAGTACGACATACAAAGGAGCACAGTCCCACGGCAGTGACTACGTAAAGGGTGATTTCTTTATGGCATTGGTCCCCCCGGTCCCTCTCTTTATATGTTGTTACTGTGTCTGTCCAAATACTTATTTTGAATATCAGACTATGATTGTTATGGATATATGTTTTATGTGTTGAAGTTGTTATGTTTTCCGGAAATAGCCACCTGCTAAATATTCATTATGTCTGCATGTCTAATAGTTTCTTTTAAACTAAAGTTGAGGTTATAGACAATTCCTAACCACGGTCTATTCATAACCTGTTTAGTTTAACAGCCATCAATTAGTATTGGTGTCTGCCATGCTAGATAAAATAACATGCTGATCACCTTGTATGTTAGAGTAGTCTAGGAAGGCTGAGTAGAGCGTTATGCCAGCGATTACGAGCCTTCAGAGTGATCCCCGAAAGTGACATAGGGCTTTCATATCTGTCTCTGTTCGTACCGTGAGTAGGGCCGTTTACCCTTGATGAGTGAGGGGGGGTAACATAGAAACTCAGATGTGGTAAACCTTTACACAGAACATAATTGCATTCCAGGCTAAGATATATCTAAAACACTCGAATGTAGGTCAATCACATATAGGAACAGTATAACATAAAATCAGAATTTATCTTTAAAACACTTCTAGGGTTAATTAGACTTGAACCTAGTGGAGAATGGATCACCCTCTCATCAAAGAATTTGATGAAGATTGCATAACTGGATCATAAGATAAGAGTTAGGATAAGAGGCTAGTTACTACTAAGCCGTTGCCACTTCCCTGGGAGTACGATAATTAAAATCGTAGATACTTTCCAATAGACTAGCTACACGATAGGTACTCTGCCTTAGATTCTGGCTGATTAAGTGACACCATAAGACTAAACGTGACAATTAGTCAAGCACAGTCCTTAGTTAATCATAATCGACATAGGGTAAAATAACACCTATTTAGTAAGTCAACCGGAATCCACACATCAGATTTTTGGCGCCGTTGCCGGGGAAATATCATAATGAATTTAGGATTAAAGGCCACAATTCTAGAGACTTATGATAGGTAACGGTAGTAACCTAGACCTTAGACCTACACTTATCTTACACTAGTTAGGCAATCACTTTCCTGAATATAGGATTATCATAACTAATTAATTTTAGATGTCATCTGAAATTAAGAGACTTAGGATAATCAAATTTTAGAAAATTATTCTAAAACCATATTAAGGAAATTTACCTGCTTTCAACATAAAAAGAAAAAAAATGTTAAAAATTTAAAATCCCAAAAAGAATGTATCTTTCTTGCTCAACGGTGAGTTGTTCTTTTCCCTATCTCTTGTTTTTTTTTTCTCTTAGTTGCTCTTTTTCGTGTTTTTCTTCCTTTTTAATTTCGAAGAAATAAAAATAGAAAGGATAAATATATTTTCTTCTGAGTTGTAAAATGTTGGCTTAGATTTTTATCGGGAAGAAACTCTATTTTAGAATTTTATTAGAGTCATTCCGGCCTTATTAGGATGAGTTATGAAATAGTTTTTCCTTAATAGCCAGACCTTTGAATGTTCTATTGGAAAAAGGATGTTCCTTTTGTGTTGCTGATGATTGCATGAGAAAAGGAATTACTGCACCCATTATGACATCACCTGATTGAAATCTGCTTTTTGAATGAATACGTGATGTAATAAGAATTGTTTTAGGACAGAAACATGATAAGAAAGTTCATGCATGATAAATCCTGATCTTATCTAGTCTTGTCTAAAACAATAGGTTACACTGATCACTCTGAGATATCTGTGTTCAATAAAACTGATACTGAACCATAATTGACTAAGTTAGGTTTTGTTGTTACTTGAATTTGATATAGAATGAAGGGATAAGAAAAAGGGTTAAGAATCTAGAAAGCAAACCTTTGGTCTGGATTAGGAAACCCTGAGTTAGAGGTTATTGACGAGACAGTAGTATCTGACAAATTTCTGAATGAGGATCTATTTTCATTGTTTGCTATGAGTAATGATTCTCCTCCGTGGTTTACTGATATTACTAATTATCTAGCTGCTAATTATTCCCAAGTGATATGACTTATCAGCAAAAGAAGAAATTCTTTGCTGATTGGAAATATTACTACTCGGCAGATTTCTCTTCTATTTCAAATTTTTACAGATCAGTTGATCAGAAGATGTATCTCGGAAGGCGAAGGCCACATGATTCTGAAGCATTGCAGGAATCTATGGGAGACCAATTAACTGCTACCACACTGTCCGGAAAGTGTTGGAAGTAGAATCTTGTTGACCCACTATATTCAAGGATTTTGTATCTCTGATACAATCTTGCGATGCTTGCCAAATAACAGGCAACACATCCTTCAGAGATCATCTACCCCAACAAGGTACACAAAGTTTTACAATCTTTTTGATATCTGGGGGTATTCATTAAATCCTTTCTTTTTCCTTTCCTTTGAAAATAATTACATCATAGTAGTCGTGGAACACTTTTCGAAAATAGCCTGAACCACAGGCATTACCTACTAATGATGTTAAAGTCATGTGCAGATTCTAGTTGTTTTCTAGATTCAGAGTGCCAATGTCTTAGGAAGAAACGTTCAGTTTGTGTATCAAATCTGTGAAGTCTGCTAAGTACCACACTTTAGTAGGGATTGCTATGGGAATGACTGACCATTCCAAAAGAGGTAGGAGTAGGTTACTGCAGAATGCTGCTCCAATGGGAAACGCATACAATCCCAACTAGAGGAATCGTACGGGATTTAGCTGAGGAGTAATTCGGAAGCTGGAAACTTTCAGAAGACACCACCACAGCAAAACCCACACTCGCAGAATCAATAGATGAGATACTAGCAACAATTAAAGCCAGATCAGTGCAAGCAAGTGATCTACCAAGAGGTAACGAACGGTCGGCAGATATAGAGGAATTTGGCATTGTGTCGGGAGCATAGCAATGGAGGAGCTTGCATTCCCTGCATACCAATCAGCTGTGAGAAACTTCCTCGAGGAAGTCTCAAACACTTGGGCCCAGATCTACACAACTGGAGCCCCTACCACCACAGCTTCGCCAAAACTTCAGGTATATTTTCTTCCATTTGAGACTTGCATGCAATACCTTTACTAACATTGGCAGGAAGGCACACAAATCCCAAGAAATCTCATTCCTAGACACGCTCCTCCTGGACACGTTGCTATGATTATGAGAAATCTTACAAATGATTCGAGGAAGCAGTCTGTGGGGCTCGAGCCATTCATCAAATGAATAGGCCACTACCTGGAGCTCGACAATGAAGGATCGGAGCTGACATCATCCGTTCCAGTATCTAGAGCTTACAGAGTCAAGAGCGCCTCAGCAATAGCACATGGCTAAGGTGAAGAGCCAATTGACAGATCAGAGAAGACCCTTCTGTTCGCGACATGAAGGGAGTTTTTCTAATCCTCATGTTCCTTTACTTTTATTTTCTTTGTTTGGTGTCCTGTTTTGTTATTTCTTTGGTTGTTTTATTTTCTCTCTTACCCTTAGTTAGTCAAATAAGTGTGGGGTAAGAGTTTTCTATTTTGTTTTTGTTTCTTGTTTTCAAATAAGTGTGGGGTAATTAGCTATGCATGAACACTGAGGACAGTGCCAAACTTAAGTGTGGGGTAGCAGTGCACTGTGCACTGTAGGCAGTTTGAAGCAGTTTGAAAAAAATTTTTTGTTTTCCCCGTATTTTCACACCCTTCCAAAAATTTTTTCAAAATCTTTCCGTCTTTCAGACTTCTAAATGCAATATGCTTGGTTAAACAAATTGCTTATGTCTGTGATATGTAGGTAGTATGTTATGGTTAGTAGGAGATAGTTGATAGCTATCTTGGACTGATTGACTAGAAATAGGGAATTCCTGATAACTGAGCACAACCTTGTCTGGATTAGAGACCTCAACCAATTGCCTATTCGAGACTTAACTAGATAAAACTAGACCAGTTGTGGATATATTGGCAGTTAGAATGACTAGATGAGACTCTGAGCTAAAAGTGAAAAGAACTTAAGGAAATTAATTATAATAAGGGTAGTTTGCCAGCGGCCTTCGCTACTCGAGCACCACTCCTTCGGGGAATTTAAAGCCTGATGCCCTAAGGCCGTGTAGGTCTGGGAGTCATCGGAGTGGGACTCGTTACATGGGTAGTTGAAGTTGACGTGTTCTAAGCAGACTCGAAATACCCTGAATCTATAAAGAAAATAACTAAGTGCTGAAACATTAAAAATCTGATCACCAAAGCTCAGAACTCAGAAAGCTATCTGTTGTCAGTATGTCTAGCGATAGGTCGAAGGGTTATCTGGTAACAGTTAAGATAAGAGTTCATTGTGTTGACTATCTGGTCTGGACTAGTACACACACTACACATCAGGAAGACCTTATGACTAAGAGAAAGGTTCAACCTAGTTGTTGATTTATTTTCTGCCTGATCATAACAAGCTACTAAAAACATCTGAGACCTTGTCATAGCAACCTAACCAGTCAGACCTGTGTTAAGAATTGTCTGAAGAATTTTTGGAATAAAAACATGACTAGGAATTTAAGTGACTGCACTACGGTTTAGAATCACTAACTCCATGTAGACTTTGCTTGAGGACAAGCAAAAAGCTAAGTGTGGGGTTATCTGATACGCGAAAATCGTATCACATTTTTAGCATGTTTTTATATATGTTTTAATGTGAAATTGAGAGTAAATTGACAGTAATTGTTTACTATTTACTTGATTTCACGGTTTTTATGATTTTGGAAGTGTCAGGTGAAAAGTAGACGAAAACAGCAACTTTTGGGGCAAAAACGCAATTTTTGGAAAAGTTGACCCGGTCAAAGGTCCAGGACGGGCGTCCCGAACCCGGGACGGGCGTCCCGACCCAGTCAAACCGCCAGGACGGGCGTGCTGACCCGGGACGGGCGTCCCGAACCTGGTCAACGAACCAGGACGGGCGTCCCGAACCGCCAGAAGCTGTCCCACATCGAATTTTTCAGAGATTTTCACTCCTGGAAGCTGCTATAAATACCCTAGGCCTCCAGCAGTTGAATTCATCCCTCTCCACTCGATCTGAGTCATTTAGTGGTTTCCAGTGTACAATTTTCCAGTACACAACTCACTCAGAGACTCAGATCTCAGTTTTCTTTCTTATTAGTGTTTTGTTTAGTTTCTGAGAAATAGTCTCAGATCTTAGGTTTCTATAGATAGGTTCGTTTCCGGTGTTCATAGAATACCCGGGGTATCGTTAGGAAACCCTAAGAGAGCTCTAGGCGTTCGAAGAGTCAGTCCACAGGGCTGGGCTTAAGCCGAGAGTCGAAGGTAAAGCCCAGTTACTAGGCTGATGAAGCGTCCTCCGAAGGCTCTGTCAAATAGAGTCGGGTCGGCAGTACGACATACAAAGGAGCACAGTCCCACGGCAGTGACTACGTAAAGGGTGATTTCTTTATGGCATTGGTCCCCCCGGTCCCTCTCTTTATATGTTGTTACTGTGTCTGTCCAAATACTTATTTTGAATATCAGACTATGATTGTTATGGATATATGTTTTATGTGTTGAAGTTGTTATGTTTTTCCGGAAATAGCCACCTGCTAAATATTCATTATGTCTGCATGTCTAATAGTTTCTTTTAAACTAAAGTTGAGGTTATAGACAATTCCTAACCACGGTCTATTCATAACCTGTTTAGTTTAACAGCCATCAATTAGTATTGGTGTCTGCCATGCTAGATAAAATAACATGCTGATCACCTTGTATGTTAGAGTAGTCTAGGAAGGCTGAGTAGAGCGTTATGCCAGCGATTACGAGCCTTCAGAGTGATCCCCGAAAGTGACATAGGGCTTTCATATCTGTCTCTGTTCGTACCGTGAGTAGGGCCGTTTACCCTTGATGAGTGAGGGGGCGGTAACATAGAAACTCAGATGTGGTAAACCTTTAGACACAGAACATAATTGCATTCCAGGCTAAGATATATCTAAAACACTCGAATGTAGGTCAATCAACATATAGGAACAGTATAACATAAAATCAGAATTTATCTTTAAAACACTTCTAGGGTTAATTAGACTTGAACCTAGTGGAGAATGGATCACCCTCTCATCAAAGAATTTGATGAAGATTGCATAACTGGATCATAAGATAAGAGTTAGGATAAGAGGCTAGTTACTACTAAGCCGTTGCCACTTCCCTGGGAGTACGATAATTAAAATCGTAGATACTTTCCAATAGACTAGCTACACGATAGGTACTCTGCCTTAGATTCTGGCTGATTAAGTGACACCATAAGACTAAACGTGACAATTAGTCAAGCACAGTCCTTAGTTAATCATAATCGACATAGGGTAAAATAACACCTATTTAGTAAGTCAACCGGAATCCACACATCAGATTTTTGGCGCCGTTGCCGGGGAAATATCATAATGAATTTAGGATTAAAGGCCACAATTCTAGAGACTTATGATAGGTAACGGTAGTAACCTAGACCTTAGACCTACACTTATCTTACACTAGTTAGGCAATCACTTTCCTGAATATAGGATTATCATAACTAATTAATTTTAGATGTCATCTGAAATTAAGAGACTTAGGATAATCAAATTTTAGAAAATTATTCTAAAACCATATTAAGGAAATTTACCTGCTTTCAACATAAAAAGAAAAAAAATGTTAAAAATTTAAAATCCCAAAAAGAATGTATCTTTCTTGCTCAACGGTGAGTTGTTCTTTTCCCTATCTCTTGTTTTTTTTTCTCTTAGTTGCTCTTTTTCGTGTTTTTCTTCCTTTATTTAATTTCGAAGAAATAAAAATAGAAATGAGGATAAAATATATTTTCTTCTGAGTTGTAAAATGTTGGCTTAGATTTTTATCGGGAAGAAACTCTATTTTAGAATTTTATTAGAGTCATTCCGGCCTTATTAGGATGAGTTATGAAATAGTTTTTCCTTAATAGCCAGACCTTTGAATGTTCTATTGGAAAAAGGATGTTCCTTTTGTGTTGCTGATGATTGCATGAGAAAAGGAATTACTGCACCCATTATGACATCACCTGATTGAAATCTGCTTTTTGAATGAATACGTGATGTAATAAGAATTGTTTTAGGACAGAAACATGATAAGAAAGTTCATGCATGATAAATCCTGATCTTATCTAGTCTTGTCTAAAAACAATAGGTTACACTGATCACTCTGAGATATCTGTGTTCAATAAAACTGATACTGAACCATAATTGACTAAGTTAGGTTTTGTTGTTACTTGAATTTGATATAGAATGAAGGGATAAGAAAAAGGGTTAAGAATCTAGAAAGCAAACCTTTGGTCTGGATTAGGAAACCCTGAGTTAGAGGTTATTGACGAGACAGTAGTATCTGACAAATTTCTGAATGAGGATCTATTTTCATTGTTTGCTATGAGTAATGATTCTCCTCCGTGGTTTACTGATATTACTAATTATCTAGCTGCTAATTATTCCCAAGTGATATGACTTATCAGCAAAAGAAGAAATTCTTTGCTGATTGGAAATATTACTACTCGGCAGATTTCTCTTCTATTTCAAATTTTTACAGATCAGTTGATCAGAAGATGTATCTCGGAAGGCGAAGGCCACATGATTCTGAAGCATTGCAGGAATCTATGGGAGACCAATTAACTGCTACCACACTGTCCGGAAAGTGTTGGAAGTAGAATCTTGTTGACCCACTATATTCAAGGATTTTGTATCTCGATACATCTTGCGATGCTTGCCAAATAACAGGCAACACATCCTTCAGAGATCATCTACCCCAACAAGGTACACAAAGTTTTACAATTTTGATATCTGGGGGTATTCATTAAATCCTTTTTTTTCCTTTGAAAATAATTACATCATAGTAGTCGTGGAACACTTTTCGAAAATAGCCTGAACACAGGCATTACCTACTAATGATGTTAAAGTCATGTGCAGATTCTAGTTGTTTTCTAGATTCAGAGTGCCAATGTCTTAGGAAGAAACGTTCAGTTTGTGTATCAATCTGTGAAGTCTGCTAAGTACCACACTTAGTAGGGATTGCTATGGGAATGACTGACCATTCCAAAAGAGGGTAGGAGTAGGTTACTGCAGAATGCTGCTCCAATGGGAAACCATACAATCCCAACTAGAGGAATCGTACGGGATTTAGCTGAGGAGTAATTCGGAAGCTGGAAACTTTCAGAAGACACCACCACAGCAAAACCCACACTCGCAGAATCAATAGATGAGATACTAGCAACAATTAAAGCCAGATCAGTGCAAGCAAGTGATCTACCAAGAGGTAACGACGGTCGGCAGATATAGAGGAATTTGGCATTGTGTCGGGAGCATAGCAATGGAGGAGCTTGCATTCCCTGCATACCAATCAGCTGTGAGAAACTTCCTCGAGGAAGTCTCAAACACTTGGGCCCAGATCTACACAACTGGAGCCCCTACCACCACAGCTTCGCCAAAACTTCAGGTATATTTTCTTCCATTTGAGACTTGCATGCAATACCTTTACTAACATTGGCAGGAAGGCACACAAATCCCAAGAAATCTCATTCCTAGACACGCTCCTCCTGGACACGTTGCTATGATTATGAGAAATCTTACAAATGATTCGAGGAAGCAGTCTGTGGGGCTCGAGCCATTCATCAAATGAATAGGCCACTACCTGGAGCTCGACAATGAAGGATCGGAGCTGACATCATCCGTTCCAGTATCTAGAGCTTACAGAGTCAAGAGCGCCTCAGCAATAGCACATGGCTAAGGTGAAGAGCCAATTGACAGATCAGAGAAGACCCTTCTGTTCGCGACATGAAGGGAGTTTTTCTAATCCTCATGTTCCTTTACTTTTATTTTCTTTGTTTGGTGTCCTGTTTTGTTATTTCTTTGGTTGTTTTATTTTCTCTCTTACCCTAGTTAGTCAAATAAGTGTGGGGTAAGAGTTTTCTATTTTGTTTTTGTTTCTTGTTTTCAAATAAGTGTGGGGTAATTAGCTATGCATGAACACTGAGGACAGTGCCAAACTTAAGTGTGGGGTAGCAGTGCACTGTGCACTGTAGGCAGTTTGAAGCAGTTTGAAAAAATTTTTTTGTTTTCCCCGTATTTTCACACCCTTCCAAAAATTTTTTCAAAATCTTTCCGTCTTTCAGACTTCTAAATGCAATATGCTTGGTTAAACAAATTGCTTATGTCTGTGATATGTAGGTAGTATGTTATGGTTAGTAGGAGATAGTTGATAGCTATCTTGGACTGATTGACTAGAAATAGGGAATTCCTGATAACTGAGCACAACCTTGTCTGGATTAGAGACCTCAACCAATTGCCTATTCGAGACTTAACTAGCGATTACGAGCCTTCAGAGTGATCCCCGAAAGTGACATAGGGCTTTCATATCTGTCTCTGTTCGTACCGTGAGTAGGGCCGTTTACCCTTGATGAGTGAGGGGGCGGTAACATAGAAACTCAGATGTGGTAAACCTTTAGACACAGAACATAATTGCATTCCAGGCTAAGATATATCTAAAACACTCGAATGTAGGTCAATCAACATATAGGAACAGTATAACATAAAATCAGAATTTATCTTTAAAACACTTCTAGGGTTAATTAGACTTGAACCTAGTGGAGAATGGATCACCCTCTCATCAAAGAATTTGATGAAGATTGCATAACTGGATCATAAGATAAGAGTTAGGATAAGAGGCTAGTTACTACTAAGCCGTTGCCACTTCCCTGGGAGTACGATAATTAAAATCGTAGATACTTTCCAATAGACTAGCTACACGATAGGTACTCTGCCTTAGATTCTGGCTGATTAAGTGACACCATAAGACTAAACGTGACAATTAGTCAAGCACAGTCCTTAGTTAATCATAATCGACATAGGGTAAAATAACACCTATTTAGTAAGTCAACCGGAATCCACACATCAATAAGTGTTTATCAAAAGTCTAGGTTACTACCGTTACCTATCATAAGTCTCTAGAATTGTGGCCAATAATCCTAAATTCATTATGATATTTCCCCGGCAACGGCGCCAAAAATCTGATGTGATTCCGGTTGACGTACTAAATAGGTGTTATTTTACCCTATGTCGATTATGATTAATTAAGGACTGTGATTGACTAATTGTCACGTTTAGTCTTATGGTGTCACTTAATCAGCCAGAATCTAAGGCAGAGTACCTATCGTGTAGCTAGTCTATTGGAAAGTATCTACGATTTTACTAAGTTAATTATCGTACTGCCAGGGAAGTGGCAACGGCTTAGTAGTAACTAGCCTCTTATCCTAACTCTTATCTTATGATCCAGTTATGCAATCTTCATCAAATACTTTGATGAGAGGGTGATCCATTCTCCACTAGGTTCAAGTCTAATTAACCCTAGAAGTGTTTTAAAGATAAGTTCTGATTCTATGTTATACTGTTCCTATATGTTGATTGACTATATTCGAGTGTTTTAGATATATCTTAGCCTGGAATGCAACTATGTTCTGTGTCTAAAGGTGTACCACATCTGAGTCTCTATGCTACCGCCCCCTATCATTAAGGTAAACGGCCCTACTCACGGTACGAACAAAGACAGTTATGAAGGCCCTATGTCACTTTCGGGGATCACTCTGAAGGCTCGTAATCGCTGGCATAACGCTCTACTCAGCCTACCTAGACTACTCTAACAAGCCAGGTGTTCAGCATGTTATTTTATCTAGTATGGCAGACACCAATACTAATTGATGCCTGTTAAACTAAACAGGTTATGAATAGACCGTGGTTAGGAATTGTCTATAACCCTATTTTAGTTTAAAAGAAACTACATTAGACATGCAGACATAATGATTATTTAGCAGGTGGCTATTTCCGGAAAAACAATAACTTCAACATACAAAACAACTATTCATAAAATCATAATCTGATATTCATAATTGATGTTTAGGACAAGCAATAAAACATATAAGAGGGGTATGGGGACTGATGCCATAAAGAAATCACCCTTTACTTAGTCTCGCCTACAGAGCGTACTGCTGTATACGTCGTATTGCCCGCCCTGACTCTGCTCGCCAGAACCTTCGGAGGACGCTTCCTCAGCCTAGTAGCTAGACTTTACCTTACGTCCTGGGCTTAAGCCTAGCCCTGTGGACTGACTCTTCGAACGCCTAGAGCTCTCTTAGGGTCTCCTAACGAAACCCCGGGTATTCTATGAATACCGGAAACGAACCTATCTATAGAAACCTAAGATCTGAGACTATTTCTCAGAAACTAAAACAAAACACTAATAAGAAAGAAAACTGAGATCTGAGTCTCTGAGTGAGTTGTGTACTGGAAAACTGTACACTGGAAACCACTTAATGACTCAAATCGAGTGGAGAGGGATGAATTCAACTGCTGGAGGCCTGGGGTATTTATAGCAGCTTCCCGGAGTGAAAAATTCTGAAAACTTCGATGTGGGACAGCTTCTGGCGGCTCGGGACGCCCGTCCTGGTTCGGGACGCCCGTCCTGGTTCGGGACGCCCGTCCTGATTCGTTGACCAGGTTCAGGACGCCCGTCCCGGTTCAGGACGCCCGTCCTGGTGGTTTGACCGGGTCGGGACGCCCGTCCCGGACCTTTGACCGGGTCAACATTTCCAAAAATTGCGTTTTTGCCCCAGAATTTGCTGTTTTCGTCTACTTTTCACCTGACACTTCCAAAATCATAAAAACCGTGAAATCAAGTAAATAGTAAACAATTAATGTCAATTTACTCTCAATTTCACATTAAAACATATATAAAAACATGCTAAAAATGTGATACGATTTTCGCGTATCAAGCTACCTAACCAGTCAGACCTGTGTTAAGAATTGTCTGAATAATTTTTGGAATAAAAACATGACTAGAAAAATTAAGTGACTGCACCTATGATTTAAAATCACTAACTTCAGGTAGACTTTGCTTGAGGACAAGCATAAAGCTAAGTGTGGGGTTATCTGATATGCATAAATCATATCACATTTTTAGCATGTTTTTAGGCATGATTTAGCGTGAAATTGAGGGCAAATTGGTCTTAATTGTTTATTATTAACTCAATTTCATAGTTTTTGTGATTTTGGAAGTGTCAGGTGAAAAGTAGAAGAAAATGGCAAATTTTGGGGGTAAAAAGGCAATTTTTCAGAAGTTCGGACTTCGGGGAGAGCGTCCCGAGTCAGGACGGGCGTCCCGAGCTACAATTCCAAGTCCCACATCGAATTTTTGATGGAAAATCACTCGAGAAAGCTGCTATAAATACGCCAGGCCTTCCTCAGTTGAAATCATTCCTCTACACTCAATCTGAGTCATTTAGTGACTTCTAGTGTACATCTTTCGAGTACACAAGTCACTTAGAGACTCGGGTTCAACATAAGTTTTCTTCTATTTTAGTTAGTGTTTCATTTCTTAGTTCTGAGAATTAGTCTCAGATCCTATGCTTCGATAGATAGGTTCATTTATGGTATTCATAGACCCGAGATTTCGTTAGGAGATCCTACGAGGGCTCTAGGTGTTTGAAGTGTCAGTCCACATGGTTGGGCTTAAGCTGGGTATTAAGGTAAAGTCCAGCTACTAGGCTGAGGAAGCGTCCTCCGAAGGTTCTGTCTAGCAGCGTTGGGTCGAGCAGTACAACATATACAAGCCATTGCTCCATCGGCGAGACTAAGTAAAGGGTGATTTCTTTATGGCATCATCCCCATGTCCCTCTCTTTATATGTTTGTATTGAGTTTGTCCAAAATTTATTATGAATATGAGATTATGATTTCTATGAATATTTGTTATATATGTTGAGTTGTTATGTTCTTCCGAAAATAGCCACCTGCTTAATATTCATTATGTCTGCATGTCTAATGTAGTTTCTTTTAAACTAAATTTAGGGTTATAGACAATTCATAACCACGGTCTATTCATAACCTATTTAGTTTAACAGGCATACATTAGTATTGGTGTCTTCCATATTAGATAAAACAACCTGCGAAACACCCTATTTGTTAGAGTAGTCTAAGTAGGCTAAGTTTAGCGTTTATGCCGGCGGTTAGGGCGAGCGGCATGACCCCCGAAGTGACATTAGGGCTTTCATGGATGCCTTTAGCTCGAACCGTGAGTAGGGCCGTTTACCTTGGTGATGGGGCAGTTTATCAGATAACTCGGATGTGGTACACCTTTAGACTCAGAACATAGTTGCAATTCAGGCTAAGATATATCTAAAATACTCGAAGATAGGTCAATCAACATATAGGAACAGTATAACATAGAATCAGGACCTTATCTATAAAACACTTGTAGGCTTTAATAGACTTAAACCTAGTGGAGAATGAGTCACCCTCTCATCAAGTTATTGATGATGATTGCATAACTGAATCATAAGATAAGAGTTAGGATAAAAGGCTAGTTACTACTAAGCCGTTACCACTTCCCTGTGAGTATGATCCTTAACTTAATAAAATCGTAGATACTTTCCAACATATACACGATAGGTACTCTGCCTTAGGTTATGACTGATTAAGTGACACTATAAAGACTAAACGTGACAATTAGTCAATCCCAGTCCTTAATTACTCATAATCAACATAGGGTAAATCAACACCTATTTAGCATATCAGTCGGGAACGCATCATTATGTCATATCAATCAACGTTATACAGAGATTCATATTTCATACAGCCTAGACATGATCACACACATAGAACAAAAATAACAAAGAAAAAGAAAAAAAAGAAAAGGAAAAGAAAAGCTAAGAACCAGGCTCGTCATCGTCAGGTGGACTAAAGTCTGCTGGAAAGTAGACCTCTGTGTTTTCCACTAGTTGGGAGGTATGCTGATAAATCTCCTCGATCCTGCTAGTGTTCATAGCGATTCTGTCGTCCATCATCGACATCCGTCTCTTGATTCTTTCCATATCCTGGCTATATCGGGCTAAAAGTTCCGCCAATCCGTGCGACATATGTCGTTCAAAGGTAGTGCATGGAACTAATGTCTCGGTCGGAGGTATATGTGCTGGAACTGCACCTGGTGTCGATGCCTGTCCTGGCTGCTCCGTGTGGATGGAGTAGCACCCATTTGCATCCCGTACGACCATCACCATGTTCCGTAGAATGGTAAGGTCCATAGGAATGGTGGTCGAGGCAACCTGGGTCAGCTCCGAGCCCTCGATGCCCAACTCTAAGTAGTGGGCTATCCTGGTGATGAAAGGTTCAAGCCCAGACACTGTTTCCGAGTGTCCGTAGCGAAACCCCGCATGATGACAGTGATGAGTCGAGCCATCTCCACCGTAGAACCCATATGCATGTTGGCCAGGAGGAATGTCTCCATTTGGGTGACATTCCCGGGGGCCGCCCGACGTCCTGACAGAGTGTGTGCTATAATGGCATGTAAATAGCGAAGGGCATGATAAATACATGTGTCTTTCGCAAAGCCATGCTAGTAGGGAACACCCGTCGTATAGATCTGAGCCCAAGCGGTGGAGACGTCTGCAGAAGTGAAGTCTCGAACTGCTGTGGTGTAGGCGGGCGTATACAGCTCGTCGC